>SMGT01010534.1:1343-26891 GCA_004794575.1 Lanistes nyassanus | reverse complement strand
GTTGTGGTCACTGTGGATGGTGCCGTTGTTGTGGTCGGTGTGGATGCTGCCGTTGTTGTGGTCGGTGTGGGTGCTGCCGTTGTTGTGGTCACTGTGGATGGTGCCGTTGTTGTGGTCGGTGTGGGTGCTGCCGTTGTTGTGGTCGCTGTGGGTGCTGTCGTTGTTGTGGTCACTGTGGATGGTGCCGTTGTTGTGGTTGGTGTGGGTGCTGCCGTTGTTGTGGTCGGTGTGGGTGCTGTCGTTGTTGTGGTCACTGTGGATGGTGCCGTTGTTGTGGTCGGCGTGGGTGCTGCCGTTGTTGTGGTCGGTGTGGGTATTGCCGTTGTCGTGGTCGCTGTAGGTGCTGTCGTTGTTGTGGTCACTGTGGGTGCTGCCGTTGTTGTGGTCGCTGTGCGTGTTGCCGTTGTCGTTGTCGCTGTGGGTGCTGAAGTTGTTGTATCTGGTAATTAGAAGCAACACAAAATTTAAAATATTGATTAATTTTTACATTTGAATCAGTCGCCTCTTTATTCTCTCATCTGTCTTCTTCAGCCCCACCCCACCCCCGCTCCTTCTCGTGCTTCTCTCGCCATCTATCTGATCTATCGCTTGCTCTTTCACTAAATAATTTTGCCTCATTTCGCGATATTTGCTCTGATCGTAATAAACAGCAGACTTCAAAGATAATAAATGAAACAAATGAAGCGAAGTAAAACAGTTATGTTGCTTAATAACAAATTTTAGCCATCCATACCTACCCACCTATCCACCTATATGCATGCAAGCATACATTCCTACGAACGCACATAATTCTATGTTTATTGTGCAATGCCGCTCAACTGACAGTTTCTTTGATTTTGTAAACAAATGTTTTTCGCCCTCCTGACCTCTGTCAAAGAGCAAAGTGTTAATGGCTAAAATATCTCAGGCGAAAGACTGCAAGTTATTCATCACACCCAGATGTTATTGGGTGACATTTTTTCACATTAACACGTGTATGTTATTAGTGGCGAAGTTTCTTTTCGTTTTCTGCATTTCTTTTTTCAATCTACTGTCATCTACCAATAAGTCTTGACCATTCGGCTGTTTCAACAGAGAAGGGAAAGGTTCGGATGCGCTTGACAGCGGGAGGCAGTAGGACAAAAAAGAAAACCACGAGGCACTGCTGTCCCTTGTACACAGGTGGCACATTCACAGGAAGTACGTGCGCGGGACGTGGGATCCGAACCACAACCCTCTGTATTAGTACCAAGCACGCGTGTCCGCATGTGCAGGCCCCTCCCCAGCGCCAGTGCCGAGAACAGTACAGAATGACGTCCAGAGGAATGCTGGCAGGCGCCAGTGTGGCTATTCTGTACGCACGCTACTGCTAGGTTCTCTGGGGACCAACGTTCGAGAGTTCCAATGTGTCTGAGACGTTTCCACAAACCAGACAGCATCCCTGACCTACCCAGGGCAGCTTCGGTATGTAAACTCATTCGCACGTGGGCAGAACTAATTTCCTCAAGCCAGAGTCTCAGGGTCAACAGACGTAGTCTGCTCAGCATCCGATGCTGAGGCAAAAAACGAACGCTTGCAGAATGAATTGTAACCACTTCAGAAAAAAATGATGCATTGACTGACTCAGTCAGAAAACAGAAAAATTAAAGCAGAACTATTGTCACGTTTTGGGGTCTGGTGGGTCAAGGAGATTGCACCATAGATTCCAGGTGTGACCGATCCTCGACTCTCCGGCCTAGTATCCCTTGTTCAAGCCGCCATCTGGCCGCTCACGTCATCACCAGCCCAGGTTCGGTTCCTGTTCACACTTATGATCAGGGGTGCTGGCCCTAGAAGCAAGGGGCAAAGTGTTGCTTACCCTGAGGCACAGCTGGGAAGGGACCAGAGCAGGTGTTAGCCAGGCCAGGTGCGGATTACTTGGGCAGGGGAGGATTACGCATCTGGGGAAAGCTGCTGATGCGTAGGATCTAGTTCTAGAGGCTTTGATGAAGCCGAGCGGTGTAAACGACCAGGAAGGGTAGGGGGTAGTTATGTCCACTCTATGTGTCCACTTAGGGGCGTGCTCTAGTAGTTGACACGGGGTGTGTCTTCTGCTGTCTCTGACCTGATTGGTTGATAAACCGCTTTGTTGACCACATGCGTGCGAATGAAAGAATCTATGGACGAAAGTTGAGAATAAAAGGACTGATTTAGACCGTCAAATCATCTTACGCCCAAACATCCTGTGAGAGGACGTCTTACGCCCAAAAATATCCTGTGAGAGGACATCTTCAGCGAAATCTACAGTGAGGGCATTGTTAGCCTGAACTCCTGTGAAGAAAAGCTGCTGTGGGGAGACGTACGTGTCTTGTGGTACAAGTCTGCTGAAGGCTGAAGGATTCAGCTGCAGAATTGAGGCGTCTCGTTCTGCTAGACGTGTGGAATTCTAGTAGCGACAGCACGTGGCTTGAGTAGACCAGTTGCATAGCGCAAGTGACTCTGCGAGGGTGTGTGATCCTTCCAGACTGGGGTGTGACTCTAGCACATGTTCCTCTGCTGTGGGAAACCTCTACGCTGCCCGGGCGGGAGAGGACTGCAGAACGTAAAGGAGGGAGACCGAAGACCGCGGACAAGGCAACCTTCTGAAGCAGGGGGCGAAGGTCCAGCCTTACAAGGAGGCTGTAATCGAGCTCTTTGGGTGAACTCAAGGGGCTGTGTGTCAGCCTTTGGAAAACGTCATATCCTCTGTGGCCTGTGTGATCGTCAGCATCGAAGTCTGCTGTTACGTGGAGGTGTTCAAGAGGTCTTCAGGGTATCTACTGGTGAACATATCCAAGGAAGGGGCGCTCCAACGTACAGACTGTCGTGCGGACTGTAAGAAGCATTCGGGAATGAGTGTTGTGTTCTGTGAGTGTTGTGCATCACGTGGTCATTCTTTTCTCGTAAGCAAAGGCGAGATTGAGGTACGTGTTTGTCATTGTGTTTAATGGCGAGGCGGGTGATGTAGGTTGGTATTAGATGTTATTGTAGACCTAGCTCAAACAGAAGGAAATTGCAGGACCCCTAGAGTTTAAACGAGTTGTAACACATATCGTCTTGATTGTAAATACTCGCTGTTTATATCAACAATACATTCTTTTTTGTGTTCACTGTATTACAGTCTTTTGTTGTTATTTATTGGAGACTGTAGGTGGTGGGGGCTCGGCCATATGATTGAGAAATCATATTAATTAATGTTAGTAATACAGTGATAATTCCACCTACGCATATGTCACACTCTTGACGGTGGTCGTGAGAGCAAAAAGAAATCTCCCAGTTGTGACAACTATCTACAACAGAGGGGCCCCCGTGGACTGGTAGACATTCGTATAATACATGTTAACATACGGAGCTTACTTAGACACATGGACTTCCTAACAGCGGAATCGCACCAGTACGACATCTTCACCCTATCAGAGACGTGGATTAACCTCAACACAAACAACCCGACATCAGTCTTCCAGGATTCCATTAACTCGTTCACCTTGACCCTGACGACGCGTTGGGTGGCGTGGTTATCTACCTTAGAGTTTCAAGTTTCTTATTTTACCCTCAGGGGGTATTCAGAAAAACAGAAAAAAATGTCAAAGAACACATGTCAAACGTAGTTCACCTGACATTAGAATATACATATGTTGATAAATAAACTCAATGATTAATAAACACAAATAACGCGCTCAATCACGCACGCAGACGTACACACACGCAAAAACATAAGGCACTTATTCATCTATTTATAATGTACTCTACTAAGAAGTATTTTAACAAAATTCACTACTTTGGTCAATACACTTTTGTTTTTACAAGAAAAGAGTTTATAAAGTTTAAAAGAGACAATCTATTGTGCAGGCCGCGACCCGACCTCCACGTCAACAACTTGCAGTCTGTTTGGGTCGCAAACATACCGATGGGTTCATTCTACTGGTCATCGCACCAGCCCACCAGCCCACCAGCCCACCAGCCCACCAGCCAGTTTAATACCTTGTTAGGGAACAAATACACAAAATCGGCAGCACACCTAACAAATTTTCTCATCCTAGGGGACTTCAACAACGCCTGGATGTCTGAAGCTACTCAGGTTTATCTCGATTTTCTTTCTCTATACCAGCTGAATTAGCTTATCGATGCACCCATTCACATCACAAGTACCTCTAGCACTTGCCTCCATCACATCATCGCTCAGTGCCCCAACCTACGTAAATCTGTTTATGTACAACCACCATTCTCTAGTAACCACAGCGTACTATGTGTTGATCGATCACCTAAAAGAACACATTTTTACTACAGCAAGGTTGACAGAGCTAAATGCTGCTCATAACTAGAAGTGATAGACTGGAACACCCTTCTCACGGCCTAAAGGATCGACTATAAACGTTTCAATTCAGCCCACCCTAGTGCGGCACATAAAATTCATGTTAGAGGTTGAGCCTTCACCCAGAACAATGCTGAAACAACTTGTGTTTATCAGATAACATTGTCTACCTGGCGTGGTGGTAGTGCGGGGGGTGGGGTGGGTGGTGGGTGGGGTGAGGCTGCAGTTATTGTTGTCGCCGTAGTTAGGCTTGCACTTTTGAATAACATAAGACAGTCAGTCGACCAGCCACCCTACCAAGAAATCAAACAAGCTGTTGTTGACTTTTGTTGTGATAGGATTTTGCGTTTCAACAACATTAAATTATTTTAAACATGAAAATGGTTTGGATGAAGTTGGTGAAAAAGCGAAGAAAAGGAAGGAATATAGAGCAAATTTTATGAGTGATATCTTAATCGCACTTGTATTAACAGACACTGTACATATGATTACAAATGTACACTGCGAGCCACAAAAGTAATTATCACAACGGCCATCTTTCTCGTCGTCGTCATCATCATTCTCCTCCTTCATCTGCTGATACATTGTATACAAACAGCGGGAGCAGAGGGGCACGGGTACATAAATGTGTAAAGGAGGACAGATAACAACAAGTCATTCAGAGTAGATTTACATACACATCGACAGACCGGCACGCATATTAACATGTGTTTAAATATATATATATATCAGACACCCACAAACTAGACTTTCACCAAGCTATATATACATATCAAACACCCACAAACTAGACTGTCACCAAGCTATATATACATATCAGACACCCACAAACTAGACTTTCACCAAGCTATATATACATATCAGACACCCACAAACTAGAATTTAAATAAGCTTTCTTTTCGAAAATGAACGTAATGTTCATCTAGAAGACGTATCAAGGAATGGGTTTTGTATTTTTCTGCAGAACACTAAACAAGAATGAATAAATTTAATTCGAAAACCCAGTAACTTAGAAACGAAGAAAGGTAGTCTTCGTACAGTCACCTGGTTTCTACGCTATGAAATAATGCGAATAACTAGAGAAATCTACCGAGGGAAAAAGATTCTCATACTCTGATACGTTCGCTCAGTCTCGCACAGGCAAAACACTACTAGCTCAAGAGCCCCCACCCTCGTAAAAGACACAACTGCAGCGAACCGTTATTCAGCATATATTTCAAACACTAACTAACTCGACAACATCAAATATATCTACAGATTATTTACAAAGAATCACCGTGCTCGTGTCTAGGGTAAGAAGGCCGCCTGATTACGTCATACCACGTGGTATCAGACAAAGAAGATAATCAAACTCCAGAGGGGAAATCAAATTGCAAAAGGGCCTATAATCCTGCTCAATACACAAATACAGTAAGTGACCGACAACAGAGCTCCTACTTTCGTCACTACAGAAACAACTATTTCTGGGATACACAATTCTAAAGGCTATTCAATGACCAACAATGAAGCTACGACACTTCCCCGACCGGCACTTCACTCTATACCCTCTTGGCGACCGCCCGGCCTCTAGCTTATGACGTCTCCTGTCTCTGGCAGGATAAACCACCTATCCTAATTCAACCCGAGTCCCAGACTCTAAGATAAGTTTATGGTAAGAGCAGTCCTTAACTTATAAGGCACAGTCAACAAACGGGCACCACCCAAAGTTCAATTAAAATATTAGAATCATTTATGCTATTTGATTATTGAGTTACTGCTTTTTAGAAAAAAACGTCTGTACTGTGCTTTCTTGGATTACGAGAAAGCTTTTGAGAAAATCTGCTGTTCATTCTTATGGGAAAAGCTACTTGTATACAATATTAGTGGGAAAATTTTAACAGTAATACGAAATATGTACGCTAACGCAAAATCCTGTGTCCTTGTTAATAATGTTATTTCTGACTATTTTCAAACCAATAGTGGTGTCAGACAAGGAGAAAACTTGTCTCCCTTACTTTTTTCTCTGTTTTTGAATGATCTAAAGACATATCTGGGTAACAAAATTGACGGACTTGTTAGCCTAGCCCAGGAGGCTATTAGCGTTGATATGGAAAGCCATGAAGTCGATGCACTATTTTCCTTGTTTGTATTACTATATGCTGATGATACTGTAATTTGTTCAGAAAGCCCACAGGTACTACAGACAGCCCTCAGCACTGTGTTAAATTATTGTAATCACTGGAAGTTAAAACTGAATGTTAGTAAATGCAAAGTAATTGTTTTTTCCAAGGGCAAAACTAGAAATATACCTGAATTCTATATTGGTAACGAAAAACTGACAACTGTCTTTGATTTCACTTACCTAGGCATAAAACCTATTTACAATAACAAATTTGCTGTCACCCAGAAAGATCTATTCGACAGAGCATCTAAAGCAATGTTCTCCCTAATTAGAAGGTGCCGTGCCTTAATGATACCTATTGATGTGATGGCTGACTTGTTTGATAGCATGATTGTTCCAATGTTAACATATGGATGCGAAGTCTGGGGCTACCAGTTGGGCGGGCTACCTGCAAAACTCCAGCTAAAATACTACAAAACTATCCCGAAGCTAAGAAAATCTACTCCTTCTGCTATGGTTTATGGCGAACTCGGTAAACTTCCAATTGATATTTGCATTAAAAGTAGAATGTTGGTGTTTTGGAGGTTTTTGTGGCTGCCTGATGCCCAGACTAAACTTTCAAGCCTTATTTACAGACTAATGTTTAAATTACATATAATTAAAGGGTATAATTTTGGGTATGTAAATGCAATTAAGACGTTATTACAGAACCTAGGGCTAAATTGGGTGTGGTTGTCCCAGGGTACCCTCCCGTTCACACAAGCTTGGTTTAAAGAAAAGGTTAAAACATGCCTGCGCGACCAATATATACACCAGTGGTACACAGCCATTGATAATAATGAAATATATTGGAATTATAGAATGTTACCTAAGTTTTGTACTGAAAACTATTTGACCTTACTTTCTGAAAGCTTGGCTGTCCATTTCGCTAAATTTAGGACTATTAATAACAATTTAACAGTTAATGTCAATAGATTTGAAGGAATTCCTAGAAATGAATGTGTATGTGTTAAATGCGCAAGCGATATTGGAGATGAATACCCCTATATCTTGTGCTGTCCTTTTTTCCAGGAACATCGTAAGAAATACATAAGTCCTTTCTTTTATCAGCACCCTAATTCTGTAAAGTTCGATATCCTGTTTAATGTTAAAAACAAGAAAAAAACTGACAAATGTAGTGAAATTTATTGCTGTTATAACGAAAGAACTGAGAAATGCCAATAGTTGAGCGAAATGTTGTACAGTCATCATTGTATGCTATGTACTATGTCTTGGGTTTTATTCTTATTTTATGTTTATTTATTTGTTTGAATTCTGTTCTCCTTCACCCTATCCTACATGTTCCCCTATCCCCTTTGTCTCTCATACCCCACCTGGGGTCCAGAGATAACAAATAAAGTTTCAAAGTTTCAAAGTTTCAAAGCTAAACAGAAAAATCAAAGATAGGGTAGAAGACAAAACCTCCATGTCACAACTTGGGAGATTTCTTTTTGCTCTTGACGGGTCGTCTGCTCTGCTCGCTCTCACTACCACCGTCAAGAGTGTGACATATGCGTAGGTGGAACTATCACTGTATTACTAAAGTTAATTAATATGATTTCTTAATCATATGGCCGAGCCCCCACCACCTACAGTCTCCCATAAAGAACAACAAAAGACTGTAATACAGTGAACACAAAAAAGAAGAATGTATTGTTGATAGAAACAGGGAGTATTTACAATCAAGACAATATATGTTACAACTCGTTACAACTCTAGGGCTCCCGCAATTTCCTTCTGCTTGAGCTAGGTCTACTATAACATCTAATACCAACCTACATCACCCGCCTCGCCATTAAACACAATGACAAACACGTACCTCAATCTCGCCTTTGCATACGAGAAAAAGAATGACCACGTGATGCACAACACTCACAGAACACAACACTCGTTCCCGAATGCTTCTTACAGTCCGCACGACAGTCTGTACGTTGGAGCGCTCCTTCCTTTGATATGTTCACCAGTAGATACCCTGAAGACCTCTTTAACACCTCCACGTAACAGCAGACTTCGATGCTGACGATCACACACGCCACAGAGGATATGACGTTTTCCAAAGACTGACACACAGCCCCTTGAGTTCACCCCAAGAGCTCAGTTACAGGCAGCCTCCTTGTAAGGCTGGACCTTCGCCCCCTGCTTCAGAAGGTTGTCTTATCCGCGGTCTTCGGTCTCCCTCCTTTACGTTCTGCAGTCCTCCCCCGCCCGGTCAGCGTAGAGGTTTTCCCCACAGCAGAGGAACACGTGTTGCTAGAGTCTCATACACCAGTCTGGAGGTATTCAACCCTCGCAGAGTCCCTTGCGCTATGCAACTGGTCTACTCAAGCCACGTGCTGTCGCTACTACACTTCCACACGTCTAGCAGAACGAGACGCCTCAATTCTGCAGCTGAATCCTTCAGCCTTCAGCAGACTTGTACCACAAGACACGTACGTCTCACCACAGCAGCTCTTCTTCACAGGAGTTCAGGCTAACAAAGCCATCACTGTAGATTTCGCTGAAGATGTCCTCTCACAGGATACTTGGGCAGAAGACGTTCTCTCACAGGATGTTTGGGCGTAAGATGCCCTCTCGCAGGATGTTTTGGGCAGAGAGGTAACTTTGGATAATGGAGTACCCGAGGAAGTGTGTTAAGTCCCCTGCTATTTAACATAATGATTGCATATCTCCCAAAGTGTGTTAAATATGTTAAAGTCAAACCATCTGCAGATGACACAACCTTACTTGGTAAAATAGAAAAACGCAAAACTAACGATCTCTCAAATTCTAGATTCTTAGGAATAGATAGTCCAGGAAGACCTTAACCAGGTATCCAAATGGTTAAAATACAATGGATTCAAACTGTCTGCTACAAAAACCCAGGTGATAATCCTCAAAAAACGAAACCGGAATATAGATTACCCACAGCTAAAATTAAATCAAACAGCTATTAATTACAGTAACCAGATTCAATTTCTAGGGATCATCTTTAGCGATAATGCAAGTTGGAATCCGTATGTGGAGAAAATAACAAAGGCAGCTAAGCAGACAATAAACCTAATGAGAGCAGTGACAGGCAATAGCTGGGGCATAAATCCAAACTCTTTATTAAACCTGTACCTAGCCCATGTAATGTCGAGATTTATGTATGCATCTCCTCTACTAATCCATTTAAATAAATATAAACTGCAGTCTGTACAGGCTAGAGCCCTAAAAGCTGCCTTAGGTGTCCCTGTGTGCACCCCTAACCTAGCGGTGTTGGCAGAGACAGGACAAAACCAATAGACTTAAAAATTAAAGAAAGAGCAGCAAGTTACTATTATAAGATACAGTGCCTTCCTGCAGGTCATCCAGTCAGACAGATATATACCACACCACACAAACACCGGACAGGCAAACCTACTCCACAACCTAGCATTAAGAAATGCACCCAGGACTTGGAACAAACAAATGGGGCTGATGCTGACATTCAAGCCCCCTACCCACATGTGCACCCTCATGCTCCACCCTGGACTATACAGCAAGCGATTGTAGACACAGAACTTACCAAATATAAGAAAGAGAAACACTTTCACAAAATTATAGCAGATTTCAAACAGAAGCTGAAACCACATGCAAAGATCACGCCCAAATATATACTGATGGCTCGCACGAGCCAACCATTCATGCTACAGGTATAGGAGTTTATGCGTCCAAAAAAGTAGCCATCTCAGGTGAACATCCATACACACATACATCGACATATCGGCACGCATATTATCATATGTCGAAATGCATGCATATATATATATATACACAAACCCACAAAATAGACTCTCGCGACAAATTTCTTTTCGTAAATGGACGGAATGTTCTTGCAGAAGACCTGTCAAGAAATGGGTTTTATACGATAATGGAGAGAACTACAAATTATTCAAAAACAATACCTGTTGCAGTCGTTGTGGTCGTAGTAGGTACTGCTGTAGTTGTTGTAGTCGTTGTATCCGCTAAATAATGATAAAAAATGTTAATATTCAACATTAATTTTCCTTCACTTTATACCCCCCTGCTAATTAATTTCCCTGTACTCATACCCCCTGCTAATTAATTTCCCTCCACTTCATACTTTCCTGCTAATTAATTTCCCTTCACTTTATACCCCCAGCTAATTAATTTCCCTTCACTTCAAACCCACTTGCTAATTAATTTCCCTGTACGTATACCCCCTGCTAATTAATTTCCCTTCACTTCATACCCTCTGTTAGTTAATTTCTCTTCACTGATACCCCCCTGCTAATTAATTTCCCTTCACTTCATTGTAACGTTTTATGGGGTGTGCTGGATTTTTAGGGAAGAGATAAGAAATGTTGTCACCTAAAGCAGACCCCACCTTTTCAAGCAAAAGGTACACGACCAGATAAATGAGCACATTTATTGAACTATAAACATTAAAAAGGATAGCAGAGGAAGGAAAGAGGTAGATGAACAAATATGTAACAATGCGTGTATGTGTGTGTGTGGTAGCAAAGGTGTGTGGTGTGTTACAACTTTCAGAACAGTAAGTAATACAACCGGAGTACAGTTGAACTAATATAAATTGTAAATGCTACTTGCGGTGGATATATATATATATAATCCATTCAGGAACAGAATCACAGTCCAAGCAGGAACAGAACAGTCAACCCAATGTTCGTTCACACTAAGTAGTGGACCGCAGTATTAGTTCATATAGCAGACGACGGTTAAGAACTGTAGACACAGTTCACAGAAACGCAAATGTTCAGTCTATGGAACGTAGTCTCGGGAAAGTCTGTCAGCAAGGCGAAAGGTGAATTAAAATCCAGTCTTGCCAAGCCAGTAGACCCCTGCAGATCGACCTGGTCCTCAGGTATCAGGAACGCCGGATACAGGCAATGTATGATACAGCTCGGATGGCTGTCCTTGAACGTCCTTGCCTAACTGTTACGGTTAACTCCTTGCTTCTCATAGATCTATGAGAAATGTCCACACTCTCTAGTGGGAAGAAAAGTTCGCTCAACTGCACACTCACGGCCTACTATCAGGTCGTCTAGACAAGTAGCAGTTACAAGAATGTATACTACTGGTCGCTCAGCCGTTAGGTATCGACCATCCTTCGATGGCCTAACAATTGTATTCTGCCTCTTTCGATATCCTGAGAAAGTGACAGCAAATCTTGCCGCGACGAAGCCAAAAATCTTCTCACGGCGAGAACCAAGCTAATACAGTTCTCTCTCAACTGTTTTTCCCCAGTAGCTATACAGGATCAATTAGCAGCGACCGTTGACGTTACTTCAACAAGAAATGCGTCCTATTCCTGTCATGGTCTTTTCTTGAATCCCCGAAGAAGCGTTAAATTCCACCGAAATTCTTCCGGTCTCCCTTCGCAACTGGCTTTCTATCTTTTCATTGGCCGAGTCTTACGTGTTTTTTGACAATCAACATGACGTCTCTTGTTCCTATGATTATCTACCTATGATTATCGCGTCACTTTCTCTTGAATGAAAGATTACGCAGCTACGGAAAGATACAATAAAAAGAACACAGTTCCTAAACAATAGCGCTGAAGAAAACCTTGCAAAACGCAACATTCATACCGCCCTGCTAATTAATTTCCCTTCACTTCATACCCCTTGTTAGTTAATTTCCCTTCACTTCATACCGCCCTGCTAATTAATTTCCCTTCACTTCATACCCCCTGTTAGTTAATTTCTCTTCACTTCATACCCTCTGTTAGTAAATTTTCCTTCACTCATACCCCTTGCTAATTAATTTCCCACTTCATACTGCCCTGCTAATTAATTTCCCTTCACTTCATACCATCTGCTAGTTAATTTCCCTTCACTTCATACCATCTGCTAGTTAATTTCCCTTCACTTCATACCCTCGGCTAATTAATTTCCCACTTCATACCCCCTGCTAATTAATTTGCCTGTACTTAAGCCCCTGCTAATTAATTTCCCTTCACTTCATACCCCCTGCTACTTAATTTCCCTTCACTTCGTACCCCCCTGCTTCGCTCTCTCGCTCCCGGTTTTTTCCTATCTCTTCATCTCTGTTTTCTCTTCTCTCCCTCGCTAGCCTCTTTTTCCTTCTCCTCCTTCCATCCATCAGATCTTTCCCTCGCTCTACTAAGTATTTTCTGCGTAATATTCTCCATAATTATGGTGTTAATTTGTTTGTCCTTTCAGACTTAACAGCAAACTTTAAAAAGAGTAAATTATACATGAACGCAACTAGTACGGTTACGCTGCTAAGTATTTATTTTATTTACGTGCATGATTGCATAAATGCATGATAGCATACATACATGATAGCATACATACATGAAAGCATACATAAATACATAATAACATACATGATAGCATACATACACGATAGCATACATACATGATAGCATACATAAATACATGATAACATACATGCACGATAGCATACATACACGATAGCATACACACACGATAACATACACGATAGCATACATACATGATAGCATACATACATACATGATAGCATACATACATGATAGCATACATGCATGATAGCATACATACACGATAGCTTACATACATGATAGGATACATACACGATAGCATACATACACGATAGCATACATACACGATAGCATACATACATGATATCATACATACATGATAACATACATACATGATAGCATACATGCATGATAGCATGCATCCATGATAGCATACATACATGATAGCATACATCCATGATAGCATACATGCATGATAGCATACATGCATGATAGCATACATACATGATAGCATACATACATGATAGCATACATGCATGATAGCATACATGCATGATAGCATACATACATGATAGCATACATACATGATAGCATACATGCATGATAGCATACATACATGATAGCATACATACACGATAGCATACATACATGATAGCATACATGCATGATAGCATACATCCATGATAGCATACATGCATGATAGCATACATGCATGATAGCATACATACATGATAGCATACATGCATGATAGCATACATGCATGATAGCATACATGCATGATAGCATACATACACGATAGCATACATAAATACATGATAACATACATGCACGATAGCATACATACACGATAGCATACATACACGATAACATACACGATAGCATACATACATGATAGCATACATACATACATGATAGCATACATACATGATAGCATACATGCATGATAGCATACATACATGATAGCATACATACACGATAGCATACATACATGATAGCATACATACACGATAACATACACGATAGCATACATACATGATAGCATACATACATACACGATAGCATACATAAATACATGATAACATACATGCACGATAGCATACATACACGATAGCATACATACACGATAACATACACGATAGCATACATACATGATAGCATACATACATACATGATAGCATACATACATGATAGCATACATGCATGATAGCATACATACATGATAGCATACATACATGATAGCATACATGCATGATAGCATACATACACGATAGCATACATACACGATAGCATACATACATGATAGCATACATGCATGATAGAATACATCCATGATAGCATACATGCATGATAGCATACATACATGATAGCATACATGCATGATAGCATACATCCATGATAGCATTCATACACGATAGCATACATACATGATAGCATACATACATGATAGCATACATGCATGATAGCATACATACATGATAGCATACATACACGATAGCATACATACACGATAGCATACATACACGATAGCATACATACACGATAGCATACATAAAAGATAGCATACATGCATGATAGCATACATACATGATAGCATACATACACGATAGCATACATACACGATAGCATAAATACACGATAGCATACATACACGATAGCATACATACACGATAGCATACATACATGATAGCATACATACATGATAGCATACATACATGATAGCATACATGCACGATAGCATACATACACGATAGCATACATACACGATAGCATACATACATGATAGCATACATACATGATAGCATACATACACGATAGCATACATACACAATAGCATACATACACGATAGCATACATACACGATAGCATACATACATGATAGCATACATGCATGATAGCATACATACATGATAGCATACATACATACATGATAGCATACATGCATGATAGCATACATGCACGATAGCATACATGCATGATAGCATACATACATGATAGCATACATACATGATAGCATACATGCATGATAGCATACATACACGATAGAATACATACACGATAGCATACATACACGATAGCATACATACACAATAGCATACATACATGATAGCATACATACACGATAGCATACATACACGATAGCATACATGCATGATAGCATACATACACGATAGCATACATACACGATAGCATACATACACGATAGCATACATACATGATAGCATACATGCATGATAGCATACATACATGATAGCATACATACATGATAGCATACATACAGGATAGCATACATACATGTTAGCATACATGCATGATAGCATACATACATGATAGCATACATACACGATAGCATACATACACGATAGCATACATACATGATAGCATACATACATGATAGCATACATACATTATAGCATACATACACGATAGCATACATACATGATAGCATACATGCATGATAGCATACATACATGATAGCATACATACATGATAGCATACAAGTCTTCGAATGTTTTCTCCGAGCCACAAAGGTAATTATCACATTATCGCCATCGCCGTCGTTATCATTATCGCCATTGTCTTCATTGCCAACAGTTAGCTTTCTAGTGATTGTAAATCATGGGATCATTTGCCACACTTCAACTGAAACATCCCTGACAGAGAGAGGGCGGGGGGAGTGGAAGATACAAGTTCAAGACAATTACTGACAAAAAGGCTATACAATTAATCCTCCAACCACGAATTTTAATTATTTGCACGATAAATAAAGATGCTGATTACATAAAATCTTTTTTTCACCTGTACATGTCTTTCTCAGGTACGTCCAGCCACTGTCCGGTGTCCGAATGTCGACGCTATACATGCGACAGTCGTTGCCATCCCAGGTGGCAACAAGGCAGTTGGTATCCTTGGTACACACTTGCTTGCAGCCGTCTAAAGAGCCGGGGTTCTGGACATCTAGCATATAATTTTCATCATCGGAATAGTCTTGCAGTGTCTGGTAAGTACAACTTGCTGTACAAAAAAAATCGAACACACACGCACACGCACACGCACACACGCACAAACACGCACATACACAGTGTTATACGTCTAAAGTAAAGGCCATTATTTCAAACAAGCAAGCAGTCAAGCAGCCAACCAACCGACAACCAACAAGCCAGCCGGCCAGCCGTTCACTCACTCACTCACTCACTCACTCACTCACTCACTCACTCACTCACTCACTCACTCACTCACTCACTCACTCACTCACTTTCCCCTCCTCCTCCCCGAGCGAAAAGACGTCGTAAAAACAGGTTGACAAACAAAAAACCGCGGTGTTCCTTACACAAGTTAGAAGTCTCTTTATTCCACCCAAAGGTCAGGAAAATATTGAACATAAATTTGTACAAATCTTTTAAACTATGCAAATGTGGAGACGGTTTTGCCACTACACGCTCACAACTACAAAGGCCTCTGGCACGCGGTATCAGATAACAGGCTGAGTACCGCCAGCCCAGGGCTGGTATTCGCATCGCGCGCAACTTATTGGCCCCACAAGCTCGCTGCGCCCGATAACTGACCGGCCGTCAGAGGCGCGCGAACCTCGCTATTCACGTTGCGCCCACAGACCGGACTTCAGCTATCAGGCTGTCTATTTTTAACAATGCGACCTAGATAGTCGGGTCAGGCAGAATTCCTGTGATGCTCATGTTCCGAGACCCTAACAAGCAGTTCCGGATTGCGACGCGCGTGTTTAGTGTGTGCAGCTGCTAGTCACTAATATGTGGGGTGCCAAGTGGGGAATGAGTATAATTCTATAAGTAAAGAATAATATAATTATAGAATGAGTTCTATAAGTAAAGATTTGATTCTATAGTTACACAATTAATTCTTTAGTATTGAATGAATTCTTTAGTTATAGAATTAATTGCATAATTATAAAATGCATTCTGTTATAGAATTAATTCTATAGTTATACAATTAATTCTATAGTTATAGAATGCAGTTCTTTATAAACCATGAGCATTATACCCATTCCCCTCATGACAGCCTTTTGACTTTCTTATCCTTGTTACCTCGCAGGACGGTGCACATAAACATGTGTAAACATTATTACTGTGTGTTTGCCTGCGTTCATGCGTGATGGGGTGGGGGTAATTATCAATTATTGCAGCGTTGTAAAATTAAGCACCTCTCAATCTTTGAAAACTCTGGTGCTTTGTTGTGTGAGAAGATAAAAAAAAATTACTTGTTTAAGAATATGAAAGTGCTTTATCTGAACACTCAACGAATGATAATTTTTCCTGTTGACCAATTCAGGCTCCTTTACTTTTGGACCTTGAGTGCTGTCGATGCACTTGTTACGTTTGGGAAGCTGTGGAATTTCTTGTTTTGCTTATCTGCTTCCCTCTGACCCGGAAAACTAATCCAGTGTCTTGCATGCTGCTGTGTTGTGGTTGTTGTGGTGTTACTCTGTCGTGTGTCTAGGAGTATTGCGTTTATGTGTTTCACTAGTCTGCTCGTTAACTAGAGTTACAACAATATAAGAATGTGTCAAGAAGGGGGAACTAACCATGGGATCGCTGCCTAATTTCGTCAATTTCCAAACCGGCTCAAGCCCCCACCCCCTTGCTTGTCACGCGCACAGCTTATTAAAAGAGGGCAGCGATAATATACTATTCCATTTATTTTTACACTTACAACATAGAATATTTCACTACACAATGAATGATGCTCCAATATACATCTCCTGACATATGTAGACCAACCCCTCGCACTCTCATATATTCATCGCTGCGACGCCATACGTATCTACACGCGCACGTTATTTACCGGGTTATGAATCAACTACTGTACCGATAATTCACATCGGTGAACACAAGGAAAACCCGTATCATTTCCAAAGACACTTTGTTTGTCTTGGGTACAATGTGCTAAAACCACTCAGAATATGACGTCACGCCGACGTCTTACACACAAAAAGATCGACCGACGATCACAATGGATAACCGCAAGTATTCTACAAATAACTAGTCCCATTGGACAACCGACAAATCAACAAGTTTGATGTATACTTTCTTCTAAGCTTGTTCAAGACAACTATCTTTGAGTTACGATCGTGTCCTACTTTCCTACACTGTACGTAAACTCACTTGTTTACGATGCTGGATAGGAGTACCGCAGACGCCACGTCTAAACGCCGAGTTCCTTTCCCGACTTACAAGTGTCACCCCTGTGCAGCAGGCTGCTGGTTCTCTGTGTTCATGTCGCGGATAACGGTCGTACTCTTCGGTAGTAACTACCCCAGAATTGTTGGGTGTATTCGGCATTCGTAGTTTTTGGTTGTTTTGTGGGGAAAGTGCTTTCACCTCGCAGTGATTTCGCATTGAAAGGGAGGGAAGATAGGTGTGGGGAAAGAGAAAGGTATCTGCTGTTTGGTGTCCTGCACTGGTGGTGGCTATGTGTGGTCCCGCTGGCTGGCCTCTCTCCTGGTGCACTGATGACGGCTTGAGTAGCTGGAGTGGTGGAGTTTTCGCTGGTCAGACCTACCGCTGCTACATCCCTACATTCTCTTTATCTCTACCGCTAAGGTGCTATGTGTAATATTAGTTTACTTTGATATAGTCTGTTTTTATTTTTAGTGTTTTACTAGTATCCTCTGTCCTATAGTTTATTTGATGTTTTTACCTGGTTAATTCCCATTCTGATTTTGTATTGTTTAGATATATCTAACATCTGGGTGGGCATTGACCACCTGCATTGTCAGTTCTATTATGTGTTGTCTTATATTTTGGGGGGAGGGCTAAGAGAAGATTTGGGGTTTACTTCTAGATTAAGATTTTGCATAGCATTTTTTAGTTCATCTCTTTCCTGACTGTTTAGACTACATTCTAGCAGGACAGGTGGTGTACTAAATCTGTCTCCACAACTACAGGTTACTGGGTCTTTACGGTTAAGGTGGTATTCTCCATTTAGTCTCATTCTGGCTATCCTACTTTGGTTGGATCTGTTGGAATGGAACAATACTAGTTCGTTACCTGGTAGTTCTTCTAATTCTCTCCTGGTGCCTTTGGCTTCCTTTTTATACTTTTCTTCCCACTGAATTTTAGTTGCTGGTCTGAGGGCTATTTTTCTCTCCTCTTCTGAAACGGGTACGTTTATTTTGATGACGTTAGTGGTTGGGTTGTCTTTTATTGCCATTTTAGCTAGCCGATCTGCTTCCTCGTTTCCTTTTATTCCTACATGTGATGGCACCCAGATAAAGTTGATTTGGATTCCTATATTATGGAGTCTATTTAACAAGATTAGAATTCATACATTATATCCATTCTTTGGGAAGACTGGTTTTGAAGAGCCTGAAGCGCTGACAGGGAGTCAGAGACAACTAGGAAGGATTTTTCCGCTGTAGTTTTTCTAGTCTGAAGTGCTGTCAACCTTAGGGCAGTGCGTATTGCTATGATCTCTGCTGTAAATATTGATGTGTGGTTTGGTAGCTCAGCTGCGATATTGGTGATCTTTGGTGCGTAGACTCCTATTCCTGTGAAGTGGAATGTTGGGCCGTGTGACCCATCTGTATATATCTGGGAGTGATCCTTGTAGGTAGTGTTAAGTTTTTGCCTGAATTTAGTTTGTATTTTGATAAGCTGGGCTTCCTTGTTGAAAAATGTGAGGTCCGTGTCGATCTGTGGTGGGTGTAAAGTCCAGGGAGGCATTTGTGAGTCTGTGCATGGGTATAGGGCATCAATGTTAATGTCTGCTCCTGGTGTATTTTCTATTTCTTGAGCGTTCCTCTGCATGCTTGGTTGTGGAGTGGGTTTGCCTGTACGGTGTTTGTGTGCTGTTGTGTGGATCTGCTTTACTGGATGTTCTGCGAATAGACATTGTATCTTGTAGTGGAGGTTTGCTGCCCTTTCCTTAATTATTAGTTCTGTCACGTTTTGGGGTCTGATGGGTCAAGGAGATTACACCATAGATTCCAGGTGTGACCCATCCTCGCCTCTCCGGCCCTAATTAAGGTCTAGTTATCCCCTTGTTCAAGCCGCCATCTAGCCGCTCACGTCATCACCAGCCCAGGTTAGGTTCCTGTTCACACTTCTGATCAGGGGTGCATGCCCTAGAAGCAAGGGGTAAGGTGTTACTCGCCCTGATGCACAGCTGGGAAGGGACCATAGCCAGGCCAGGTGCGGGTTACTTGGACAGGGAAGGTTTACGTATCTGGGGCAAGCTGCTGATGCGTAGTATCGAGCACCAGGGGCTTTGATGCAGCCGATGGGTGTAAACAACCAGGAAAGGGAGGGGGTAGCTATGTCCATTCTATGTGTCCACTTAGGGGCGTGCTCTAGTAGTTGACACGGCGTGTGGCTTCTGTTGTCTCTGACCTGATTGGTTGATATGTGTAATTGTCTTGATGACCACGTGCATGTGATGGAAAGAATCTATGGACGAAAGTTGAGAATAAAAGGACTGATTTAGACCGTCAAATCATCTTCCGCCCAACTATCCTGCGAGAGGGCATCTTCTGGCCAAACATCCTTTGAGAGAACATATTCTGCCCAAGTGTCCTGTGAGAGGACATCTTCAGCCAAATCTACAGTGAGGGCATTGTTAGCCTGAACTCCCGTGAAGAAGAGCTGCTTTGGTGAAACGTACGTGTCTTGTGGTACAAGTCTGCTGAAGGCTGAAGGATTCAGTTGGAGAATTGAGGTGTCTCGTTCTGCTAGACGTGTGGAAGTCTAGTAGCGACAGCACGTGGCTTGAGTTGACCAGTTGCATAGCGCAAGGGACTCTGCGAGGGTGTGTGATCCTTCCAGACTGGGGTGTGACTCTAGCACGTGCTCCTCTGCTGTTGGAAACCTCTACGCTGACCGGGCGGGAGAGGACTGCAGAACGTAAAGGAGGGAGACCGAAGACCGCGGATAAGACAACCGTCTGAAACAGGGGGCGAAGGTCCAGCCTTACAAGGAGGCTGCCTGTAACCGAGCTCTTGGGGTGAGCTCAAGGGGCTGTGTGTCAGCCTTTGGAAAACGCCATATCCTCTGTGGCGTGTGTGATCGTCAGCATCGAAGTCTGCTGTTACGTGGAGGTATTCAAGAGGTCTTCAGGATATCTACTGGTGAACATATCAAAGGAAGGAGCGCTCCAACGCACAGACTGTCGTGCGGACTGTATGAAGCATTCGGGAACGAGTGTTGTGTTCTGTGAGTGTTGTGCATCACGTGGTCATCCTTTTATCGTATGCAAAGGCGGGATTAAGGTACGTGGTTTGTCATTGTGTTTAATGGCGAGGCGGGTGATGTAGGGTGGTATTAGATTTTATTGTAGACCTAGCTCAAACAGAAGGAAATTGCGGGACCCCTAGAGTTCAAACTAGTTGTAACATATTGTCTTGATTGTAAATACTCGCTGTTTATATCAACAATACATTCTTCTTTTTGTGTTCACTGTATTACGGTCTTGTGTTGTTCTTTATGGGAGACTGTAGGTGGTGGGGGCTCGGCCATATGATTAAGAAATCATATTAATTAACTTTAGTAATACAGTGATAGTTCCACCTACGCACATGTCTCACTCTTGACGGTGGTCGTGAGAGCGAGAATAGGAGACGACCCCTCAAGAGCAAAAAGAAATCTCCCCGTCATGACAAGTTCTGTAGGTTTTTTTCATTTATGCGGCTGATCTAGCCTCTAAACAAGAGTAGAAAGATAGGGACAGAGACAATGACCACGAACACAACGAGGAGAATGACACGAAGCGTCAACAGGCTGTCAAATACGACAGACGAAGAGGACAACAATGAGTTTCAGGACCTTCACTACAACGGTAGCGACTTGAACTGTAGTGACTCCATTACGTCTATAACTGAAGACAGTGACTGAAGAGGAAGGGTTCCAACTATTCACAGGAAGAAATAGGTAAAGAAAAATTAAACCAGCAATGGTCAGGAAGAAACAAATCCAGACTAGGGAAAACCAGCTCAGCTTTCCAATAATTATAGAACCTAAAAACAAGGACAGCAAAACCCTAACTTCAGCAGGGCCAGGGAAACTTAAAAAACAAATCAAAGAAGTTTTTGGAGACATAGACGAAGTTGGACAGTCAGTCCGGTCTAACAAACTGATTCTAGGATGCTAAAATGCATCACAGCAAAATAAGGCAACAGACGTTCAGATTTTCCTAAGAATAGCAGTAACATGCTACAAGCCAAAGGCAAATGCAGAAAAAAACAAATCTAAACAGAAGAGAGGACTAGGGGTGATTAGAAATGTACCAGCCGAAGAAAGTCTGGAATCGCTAAACGCTCTCTTAGAAGAGAACAAGGAAGTAAAGATAAAAGCTCTCAAAAGATTCAATATCAAGAGAAAAGAAGGCATTTCTCCCAGTCGGACAGTTCTACTACAGTTTTTCGACAGAGAGACACCACAGACAGTCAGGATAGGCTACACAGTGTACTCGGTCGACCAGTTTAACCGGACAGAACGGCAGTGTTTCAACTGCAACGGTTTTGGCCATATAGCAGAACATTATAAATTGAAGGCCATTTGTGGCCGGTCTAGTGGCCCACACGACACGAGATCATGCTCACTAGCAAATCACCAAAAATTCACTTGCATCAACTGTGGAGTAGGTAGTTCACAGACACGCAAGTCAAATCAGCGCTACAGGCAAAACGTCCTACAGTCAAGCCCTTACGACATCCAAAGCTAACGACTGGGAAAAAAAGAAAGCAGCAAAGCAGAACAAAAGCCACCACAAGCTACAGCACAAACACAAGCAACAGCACAATCCACGCAAACAGCACAAATCACACAAACACTACCACCAGTACAAACCACACACGCACCAGCTCTAGGACAGAACCAGGACAAATCCAAAGTCAAACTAATGCAGAAAATAGATTGTTATATTAACAAACTAAACCAAAACAAAAAACTAACCGATATCCCAGTTCTAACAACAATGCTGAGAACCTTGTCAGGGTTCATGACTATACTTCTCAATTAAAATGGATCTCCAGCAGGTGAAGTTTATGCAGTGGAACTGCAGGGCACTAAATAGCAATAAAATAGAATTACTAAATTTTATTAAACTTAATTACCAGAAATAATTGCCCTGCAAGAAACAAACTTGTGATCCCATCTCATTACCGAGTTACAAATTCCCCCCCCCCCCCAGTCTTTAAAAGTAGACCTAAACCTAACAAACAATATCACAGTAACAGAAATAAACCAATACTTTAACCCAAAAATAGAATCCGTATCAGTCGAAATAACTCTTCATTCAGGGAAAAAAGTAAACCCATACATCTCTCAACAAAGTAAATAAAACAATATAACAGTAGAGGACCTAACCAATATTTTCATGTCAGGAGATCTCATCCTAGGGGACTTTAACCCTAAAAACCCACTATGGGACAAGAACAAACCTAGACCAGATAAAGGAGGTAACATGATAGAAGAAGCAGTCAATAATGCAAACATGTTCTTTGTAAATAAGGGGGATCCAACCCACATTTTCTGCCAGGGCAACACAGATCCTACTTCTGTGATCGACCTGTCTATCTGCAACCCGGCTCTCGCATGTGATCTAGATTGGGAAGTCCATGGGGCTGATACCCTAGGCAGTGACCACTTTCCAATCCTGATCACTATGCTGGAGGCTGTGCCGGGTAGACCACATGAAGATCCGACTAAAATTAATACCAAGCGAACAAACTGGGTACAATATGCTCAAATTGAACTAAATAAAGTATGGCTAAATGATGATAACATTAAATCTTCGTGCAAACCTAAACAACATCTGGAAAAAAATCAAAAGGCTCAACCAAGGCCCAAGGGCTTCCATGCCTACCCTGATCAAAGATAATCAGAAATATGAAACCAACCTAGAAAAAGCAAACCTATTGGTAGAAACATTTCAGGAAGCCAGCTCAAATGCAAACTTAGACCCCGACTTCAAAATACACAAAGAAACAACAGAAACAAATTTTATGCCTCCATCTAACAAAGAAGACCCCTGCAAACTAGCTACTGAAATCTCTATGCACGAACTCGAACGAGTCCAAAAAGCAAAGTACAGCTCCAGACCCTGACATGATTACATAAGAAATGCTGCAAAAAAGCCATTCCAGCACAAAACACCTAATGTTAAAGCTATTTAACGAAACACTCGATAAAGGAAAGTTCCCAAATCAGTGGAAGGTAGGCACAGTGGTCTCCATCCCTAAACCAGGAAAAACAAAAACAGCTCCTTCTAGCTACAGACCAATAGCACTTACATCACAGATAGGAAAAGTGCTAGAAACAATAGTCAAAACCAGACTAAACTATTTCCGCGAAATTAATGAAATCCTTCCCCCAGAGTAAAGTGGATTTAGGAAGAAGCGCAGCACTATGGACCACATCACGGCCTTACAGCAAGAGATAATAAACTGTAGGACAGAAAAGAGAGTGAACCTATGTGGAGTGTTCTTGGACATCGAAAAGGCATACGACATGCTCTGGCATGAAGGTCTGATCCAAAAACTATAGCAAATAGGGACTCCTACTAAAGTAGTCCAGCTCATAAAATCCTTCATGTCAGGTAGAAAAATCAAAGTAAGAGTAGAGGATAGAACCTCTAAGGAGGTTCACTTAGACAATGGAGTACCCCAATGAAGTGTTTTAAGCCCCTTACTTGCAGAACTCCCTAAATGTGTAATGTATGTTAAAATAAAACAGTTTGCTGATGACACTTCATTTTTAGTAAAAGCAAAAATAAGAAGAACCTCAAACCCACATAAGCCTAGATACCTAGGAATGGAAAAGGTGCAGGACGACCTAGACAAAGTAGCAAATTGGCTTAAATTCAATGGCTTTAAATTATCTGCAACAAAAACCCAAGCAATAATCTTTAAACGACACAATCAAAAAGTACAATACCCACAATTAAAAGTAAACCACACAGTCATAGAATATAGCTCCCAAATTCAATTTCTAGGTGTTATTTTCACAGAATCTTCCAACTGGTCACATAAGGTAAACAAAATAGTGATCTCAGCTAAAAAAGCAATAAACCTAATGAGGCCCATCACAGGAAATAGCTGGGGCACAAACCCTAAGTCCTTACTAAACCTCTATCAACCACATGTCATGTCTAAATTACTGTATGCAGCACCTCTGTTAATCCACCTTAGTGCAAGTCACATAACCAAACTTCAATCTGTACAGGCTAGGGCACTAAAAGTAGTATCAGGAGTCCCAATAGGCACCCCAAATCTAGCAGTGATGGCAGAGACAGGCATTCCTAGTTGGCGGTCGGCTGTCTTTATAGCCCTGAACTCGAGCTTGCCAGAAAAACGCGAATAGGCTTCCTACCCGTTCGGGGTGGTGAGCTGTAGCCGTGAGGGTTGTTTACCCCCACCTCCCACCCGACCACCTCTCAGGGTGACGGGTCAACCAGGGGAGGGGGCGGATTACCCTCGGCTCTAGCCCGACCACCTCCCTCACTCCACCGCGCTCTCTCCCGACTGGCTATTGTAGCGAGCCAATGTAACAATATGCGTGCTAGGGAGTAGGTAGCAGGTAGGTTAGTTAGGGGCATAGAGTACAGCCTAGAAACAAACATTCCATCCAAGACAGATCTGAGCCTGAACTTAACCCTTAGCAGGCCAGACATACCTGAGAGGTCAGACACACCATTTTAAGTCACACTCCACTCAATAACTATACACAACAGAACAGTAACTCCAAACTATGCATCGTCCACTAGGGTCACCAAGAATGCAGTTGCCCACCACAGTCACACGTGCAGATGGGGAAAGGTCAGCCACCGACATTTAGGGCTAATATATAAACTCTAGTGGGGAAAGGAGAGGGGGGTTGGTAGTTG
>SMGT01010533.1:39182-55627 GCA_004794575.1 Lanistes nyassanus | reverse complement strand
AATAAAAATAATAAAAATAACAATAAAGTTTGTAAAACAAGTCTAGCGCTTTTCGTCCTTATCAAACGTAGAATTAACTTGCAAGTAAGTAATCGGAACTGCCATGAGTTTACAGAGTCAAGTATTTCATTTTCATTGTTACCTGTTGGTACTGCCCCATTTTTTCAATAATATTTCCATCATATTGAATGTAGTAACAACTGCATGAATAGCGACTGCAGTATTGTACACAGTAACAAGGGGAAGCCGTACGCCGAGTGGTTAAAACCTGGGCCTCCGAATAGGAAGGGGCTGATTCGAGACCAGACGTCCCTAAGGTAACCCAGCTATGAATAGGTACCTGGTCCATGGGTCAGGGAAGGTACGGAAACGAGGGGGAGGAGATGGTCACTGGCCACACGATGATGGTCAACAGAAAAGTGGGAGGTTTCCAAGGAACTTTCTCCGTAAGACCAAACCAACAAGTAACCGAACAACCTTAGCATCAGTGTTTCTCCCCACCTTATCTGACTTGCATCCACACACAGGGGGACAGAAAGATGTAAGGGCTAGAAAAAAATTGGCTTAGGATTTTTTTTACAATCACTGTAAGGGTAGGGTAGGCATCAGAAACAAAAATATCAGCAAAGCATAACAAGATTTAATCCCCTGCTAACAGACTAAAAATAACAGATTTTTTTAAAAAAAGGCATTACGCAGTACAGGTTGGTCCATCCAAGCTAAAAGACTTACCAGAGTCCGACACACTCGAATCTTTTACTGTAGTGTCAATCTGCTCTAGATCATCTTGAGTCTCCAGAGGGAATTGAAAGCCATCAGGCAGGTGAGGGTGTGTTGTTGCCTCCTCCTCTTTTCTACCCCCTCTAATCGCCTGATTATCATTCCTCCACACATGCGTTAAGTCTTTGTTTACACGTAAATAAAAGTAACATGATTTCGAACTATGATAAAATTACTTTCTGATATTGATGAAACGCCATATTTTGTTAACATTTGCCATTATACTGTCTTTTGTGAGGGCGCTTTTTATGAATGTGATTCTGCGCTATATAAGTCTTCATATAATAATATCAACAACAACAACAATAATAATAACAACAATCAACATTGTAAAACAAGCCTAGCGGTTGGTATCCTCATTAAGCGTAGAATTAATAATTTTGTAATCGAAACTGCCATGCGTTTACAGAGGTATGTGTTTCATTTTCAGTGGCTGGTAATGCCCCATTTTCTGTAATAACATTCTCATTATGTTGATCTAATAAAAGCTACCAGGACATTATTAATAGTGACTGCAGTCTTACACACGGTAAAAGTGGGAAGCGGAACGCCGAGGGTTTAAAGCAGCTACCGGAACAACCTTCACCTTTATCAAGTCTCACTTAGCCCAGATCCAACGACTGTTTCGCTCCTTCCCTTCTACCTTTCTCACTTCATCACCCTCTGTCTTTATTTATTTTCTTCAAAACCATAAATCTTGTACTGGACTTTCTATCCAGCTTTAAACTTTTTGTTTGAAAGAATGTCGTGTAGCTTATCATGTTCACTTGGATTTTCCCCTGTTGTGCAATTCCATGTACACCGAACCAATAACAGGCAGGAGTTCATGTGCGTGTGTGGGCTAGAGAATCGTTACTATCCGGTCAATTATACAATACGTTACACTACCAGCCTTCTAACTCCGCCGTAGCCAGTCCCAAGCCTGGCCCCGTATGCAAGAAACCCGAATAGCTTTTAGAATACCCCAGCATGACAGGAATAGTTTCCTTGAATTTCCCATGCACAAAACCCCACAGCTCATTTTTCCCTCGTTGTTCCGTAACCAGTGATTCGGTTGTCCCAGGAGCAAATAGCTTACTACAAATTTGCCCGAACAGCCTTTTCAGAGACAGAAAACTCTGCTATTCTGGAATAAATTTAGAACTGTTTACATACATACTGGGTCTGGTTGAGAAACCAGGAGTGTTGGTCGAAGGGAATTTGAAATCAAACTTTCTGAAATGAGATATGACAAAGTTCACGTTGTAGACTATTTGTCGTACTAAAAAATGTTTTTTTTAACTCAAAAATCGTATACTGGGCAAAACCGGTCACTTCTGTTAGTCCGTATGTAACAGGTACATGTATTTCTTTGCCCTTGGATTGAGGATCTGTTATAACAAAAAGTATGACAGTTCGCTTTAAACTACGTATCAAGAGTAACAATCGGTCGCCTCGGCATCTCGAGTCGTTAGTGTGACGCATCTCTCTATCCCTGACCTATCACCCCTCGCAACTCGCACAGTTTTTATTGGGTTCAACATTTCAGGCACTGGCTGTCTGGTCACGGACCTTTAAAGACTGGACTTCTGTCTCGGGGTGAAGGTCGTGGAGGTTAGAATATGGCTTACCTTATCAGTACGGGTATATCTAATTCTGTCTGTTTCCGGTCCATGTGCTAGACACTATCGCGATGGCGGATTCAAGCGAGCTAAAGGTGAACAACAACAACAACAACAACAACAACAACAACAACAACAACAACAACAACAACAACAAAAAAGCCTAATGAGAAAATTGTTGCATTGTCGGCTGTCGCAACATTTCTGCTATGTGTATATGCTTATCTTTTGCAAAACCTCCAAACGAAGGTGTGAACAAAGTGCAGGACAATAAATCGGAGAGCCGCGTGAATTCACGCTATCAACCGATACGACAGAAGTAGCAAAGATCTGCTCTCGGCACTTTGATGCAGTCTTGAAAAATTCTCGTGCAGTTGATGATGCACAGCTTTGAGACAAAACTGTGCATACTTTGTCATTTACAAGCTGGTGTGAAATTATAATTCAAAATTTTCCGTTTAATCTAAACTATACGTTCTAAAATCAAAGGCAGCATAATAGTTGATTTTTGTTTACCTTTTAACAGTAACAAAAATACTTCTTTGTTAATGATGTTATGCACAAACGTTTTTATTTAAAAGTACACCGGTATGCGTAATGCTAATCATGAAAATCGACTGCATTATCTTAGACTATACAGTGTGGAATACAGAAGGCTAAGATATTATAAACATGATGTGTACTCGTACTTACCCATGCTGTCTGTGATAAAATAAGTACTCAAGTCTTACTTCCATTTCATTATTTTTCCTACAAGCGGACAGAATTCATTTTACCAAGAAATTCATTCATCCTATTAGTTGTCACTTGTTTTACGATTAACATTTGTAGTAATCTGCCCACCGATACTGTCAATGCAGAAACGATAGATGCTTTCAGCCTTTGTAAGCAATTATGGGAACACATTGTCACGACCCCCACCCCCGTCCATGTCAGACGACCTAGTGGGAGCACGTGTTTTGTGTTCTTTCACTCTCCTGTCACTCAGACAAAACTCAACACTGGGTAACAGGACCCACCACTATTTATTTCACCCAGGAGACTGGACGTAACTTAATTACCTTTATCGTGTCACCTCAAGCTCAAACACCTAGAAAAATTTGCTCTCAACTACTTCACACTAATTCCTCATGGTTTCACACACAGTTACCTCAAGAACAATAAAAAAATCAGACTTCAACTTCAGCTCAACACTCAATCGTCGACGACTAATTCTCCCTGCTCTCTACTACTACAATTTATACATCCAGGTATTCACTCCGGCAGAACAGTGAAAATATGCCGATCACATGACTAGACAAATGACGGATTACTACATCACAACGCAACAACAGCAACAAAACAAAACCAAACACCCCACAAATTCCACTCAATAGCCAGTCATCCTAAGACTGGACAAAGTTGCCTGCTATCTTTTCAACCATCAAACTTTCAACCATCAAACCATCAAAGACCAACAAGGATCTGCTAAAGATGCGACCCTTATCTCCCTAGCTTAACCTTCAACGATGCTAGCGAAGATCTGCAATTTAATTTACATGCTAAGTGTTCACTTTGATGTATTACCAATTACCACTAGCTTTCCCTCTCGATCTACTCTCACGATGCAGCAATAGGTCTCCGCAAGTTATGTTCTAACTCAAGCGCTTATTTCAAACGCATCAGCAAAAACAACATCGACAAATCCAATATTTTCTTCACTAACCACCATTTGTTCCGGCTGCGCTCCTCTGCACTAACAAAGTCCTTTAGATTTATCTACCTTCTCTTCAAGTCTCACTTCTCATGAACTATGAGTCCAAAATCTTACGTTAAACGTTCTGACTGTATCAGTTATACAAGTTCCAGTAAACTCTTTCTCCGTGACGTACGCTTGACATACACGGTCGTCTCCACGGAGTATATTTCTCACTAACTCCCAGTTCGGAAGGCACACAGTTTTACATGTCCTTTACAGTCACTTCTACATCTCGATGCAGCGTCTCCGAGGCCTACACTCCACAGGCGCCGTCGTATCACGATTTACATAACTTCAAAACTGATAGTTCCCATGTTACTCTATTAAAAGTTCACATCTCTCAAGCCTCTCCTCTCGTTATCTCGTCTCCGTGACGTATTCTCGATATGCGCCGCCGTTCCCGTGAAATACACAAATTTCTCGCCTACCTGGCTTGCCCTTAAGAATGTAGATCGCACGCCTCACTCTTGGTCACTTCGGTGATCAGGCGGGACCCCAGCACAACTGTCCTACTGCCATGGTCGCGGCCACGTGCGACACAGTCGGACTTGTTTCGCCCCTATGCTCGGGTGCACTCCACGCTCCTCTGGTCTTGCCACGAGGTCGCCTCTTGTTCGCGCTTCTTCCCACTCTCCACGTTCAAATCGGGAGTTTTGTCGGCTCTAGGGCGGACGAATCCTGGGGTCTCTTTACCCCTACCTGGAACTCCTAAGTTTTCCTTAGTACCTAGCTTCGAGCTACACCTCCATCGTAATCAGCATGAATCCTTTTCCTAGTGGGATGCCACCTCGTACTTACAAATTAAATCTCTCATTACATATTTCTTTCCATTTACGATTTCAATTATACAAACATGGCGCCTACTCAAAAAATCCCCAACAATCATGTTCGCTATACAATCACTTCTCACTTCCCTACAATACTATCATGACGTATTTAACGTACATGAACCAATTCATAAAGAAAATATACAATCTAGCAGAAGTTTCTGGAGGGCATATATCAGGGTTTTGCACAGTAATTTAGCACATATAAAAGAAAAATATTAACAACAACAACAAATCCTGCATACACAATACCTTCAGCTCAGCGATTGAAGGAGCAGGTAACATCAAACACAGTGAGTACGTTCCATCACGTTCCCCACATCAATCACTTCCTCACGTCGTTACTCTTCAGCTCTGAGTTCACAACTAAACTACTTTCCTTAACTTCTCTCTCAGTTTCCTAATGTGTGAGCGATCTCACCCCTCCCACGCTGTGCAGTTCGGCTATCCGTTCAACGACTAGTATGGTAGACCGATCTAATCAGAATTCCACTTCACTTGTCACGAGGGTGGTGACACACATTGCTGAATAAAACGCTTATTGAAGTTTCGAAAAAAAAGCCTTTCAAATGCCTTAATGATGATGCGAAAAAACAGTAACACTAAATGTACCCATACATACCTTTTTATTTATCGTCTTCATTCCTTTAAAAAAAACTAGCAGCAGCAACAGATGTCAACTTCAGCTGCAATGTTTTTGACTATTTTCACAACTGAAACTTATCATGGACCAGAACTAAAGTTATCAAACTGAAAAGCTCAGAATATCCCCTATTTTTAGGTTCAGTGTTATCTTCTGTTATATTTATGTTATTCGCTGTTCAGAGCAGTATGTGGAAGCTGGTGTGTCTGTCTCGCAACTCACGCCACACTGCCACCGTACATCGTACAGCACGTACGTTACCTATATCGTGTGTATTTCGCCTCGACTCACACGGTAATCCACAAAGGTGGAACATCGCCACGCAACAAAGGTAATCCGCAACGGGGGAACAATGCCAAACAGCAAGCTAAACCATAACAGCGGAACAATGGCAAACAGCAGGGTAGTCCACAGATTTCAAAGAGACGATTCACAGAAAGGTGAGACGACTAAGCTTCAATGGCTGGGTACAGAATGTTCTTCGCTTAAACTACTGCTGAAAGCAAAATGAACTCGGTGTGATCTTAGCTAGAGTGCGCTCATATGTTGTGTCATGTTGGCCGAAGAGGTACAGCACTGAGCAACACGTTTGTATACAAAGTGGCGGTGGTGGTGGGGAGGAAGATAATATGACGTGCTGGTAGCGGCGCTGGGCCACCGCTTTACGTCGCATTTTCTGATCAGCAAACGCGATCAGGAGGTGCAGCAAAGCAGTCTCTTCTACCCTGACACGGAAGAAGAAAAAGGTAAGTTCGAGAGAAATATCTTGTCAGGCTTTAGGTTAGACAAAACTGCACCGTGAACAAGAGGCCATTGCTTATTGTCTATTAGCTGTGACGAGCTGAAGTTGGGGTACACACCTGTGTATCCATAAACAGACGCTTTGCATAAACCCCGTTACCCAAAGAAGCCAGAAAACAGAACCTAATAAATTTGTCATGCATGTGGCCGATAGAAGAACTGCAGATGCGCATACGACAACGAGTCAGACAGATACTGGTTTCAAATAGCAAAGCCTTGTCTTTTTCTCTGATTCTTGTGACTGTGCATAGTGATTATCATGATCATTACTTTACACATCCGTTAAGTTTTTGCTTACACTTAAGCAAAAGTTAAATATTATAAGATTACTTTCTGCATATTCATGCACGTTAATTATTATTAATTTTTGCACTTACCATGCTACTGTTATCTGTGAGCGCTCTACTGTACGAATGCGATTCTGGAAAACTGGAAGGACAGTGACTGCAGTATTATACACGGTCAAAATGGGAAGCGGTACCACAGACCTTACATATATGTAAGGTCTGTGGCGGTACGCCGAGTGGTCTCAAATGCCTTTTTTCCGTAAGAAAAAAAAAACAGGTAATGGAACAACCTTTACGTTTATCAAGCTTCATGGACTTACCCCAGCTCCAACGACTCTTTCTTTCGTCCCGTTTTACCTTCCTTACTTCCATCACCCTTTCTTTCTTCAGAACCACAAGTCTTGTACTTGACTTACTATCCAACATAAAACGTTTGCAGCTTATCATTTTCACCTGGATTTTCTCCTGTTGAGCAATCTCGTGTTCACAGAACCAATAACTGGCGTGCCTGTGCGTGCGTGCACGCTAGAGAAGCGTCTCTGCCGAGGTCATTACACAACAGTTTACACCACCACCCCTCCAGCTCCGCCCTGGTCAGTCCCAAGCCCGAATAGCTTCCAGAAAGTTTATTCGATTTCCCATCCTTCACAACCGAATAGCTTATTTTCCCTCGTTGTTCAGTAACAAGTTATTCGGTTGTTCCAGGAGCGAATAGCTTATTCCAAGTTGGCCGAAAAAGCTTTTTCAGACAGACTATGCTATTCAGAAATAAATTTAGAACTGTTTACATGCATATGGCGTCTGGATGATAAACAAGAAGTCTTCTTCCAAGGATTAGCTACCCCTTGTCAAAATCTTTAAGCTACAGAAATGAAGACGAAAGATATTGAGATTATCTCAGGACTGGAAGAAGGACAGTGTGAGGATCTATGAAGCCGAGTAGAAGAAGCCAGATTTATCTGGAAGCTGGTCGACCGACTGGCATCCTATAAACCAGGACTACCAGACACAGAACGCGGAAACCATGTATTAAAGTGAGATAACTGTTGTCACCTGTAATTCTCAAAAAATGAAAACAGCTGAAAGGGTTCATGTTTCCAGACTAACACGTCGAAACGCACACAAAAGTAAGATAGCTTGAGGGGGATGGATAAACTGGTAACACTATGATTTAAATTCCCTGCCTGAAACAATTGCTCACTTGAAGTCTGGTTTTGAAATATGGGTGCCCACTAAGCTATTTGATAAACTGCTTGAAAACTACCATACCGTAATATACTTTATATGTGTGAAAAAATCTATTCTTGCACATCAAAGTGCAAATAGTACATTTATTCTGGAATATTAAATAGTAATTACTATTTGGTGCCTAATGTATAGTCACTGGTTGCACAAAATAAAAAATTTAACAATTTCTAGGTGTCATTGCTTGTACACTACAAACAAGTAAATAAATCCAGTATTTAGGAGTACAGTATTCCACATTGAATCTGTTGCTGAATGGTTGTACCGTGAAATAACACACAACTGCACCCTTGTTGTTAACAAAATGTTCGCAGATTTTCTTTTCTTGCGAGTGGTCATTTTCAGTCAAGGAAACGGACCTGGTCAGCCGTTAACGTTTAACATTTGCCTAACCGAAACTATGGAAACTCACTCAAACAGCGCAAGGGAAACAACCAATGATAGAGCTTCACAATCACACAAAGGTTACTTACCTTATACCGTTAGGTGGGTCTCTGCAAATTTTTTTTTGCATACCTGTTAGCCTAAATTTTTTTTTAATCAGGCGCGTCATAGGAAGGCCTCAAGTAGTATCACGACTGCCACGTGCTATACAGTGGCAGCGGCACCAAATAAGACGCAATAATGAAAACTGTACAGCGAAAATGGCCGATTGTTTGCCTTGAAAGTCATAAATAGAATAAACATTATAAGAACAGATTTTTGTTCTGTCATACACAAGCGCTAACGAACAAAGGCCTGTAACTCTTGAACATAAACACTATTTTAACTGCGAACCTTAAAGCCACTGCACGAAAATAAATTTAACAGTCGTCATCAGCACGATAACATTTCGGGCAACTCAGCGCTGTATTTGCATACCTTGTTAGCCTAAAGCCATTTCGCCTGCCACGGCCTGAGATAAAAATTCCGAGATAATCTCATGCCTGACGTCCCCACAGAAACTACGTACAGTGATCTCACAGTCTCCGTGTGAAGGGGGGGGGGGAACACGCAGCGTCCGCCGGAACTTAAAAAAAAAGGGGGGGGGGGGGGGGGGAAGCGAAGTAGGAGGACGAAGACGACAAGAGATGAGGAGGGAAAGAAACAGGAGACAAAGGGATATGAGAAAAAGAACAAGGAGAAGGATTTGGAAAAGGAAAAAATGCTGAAAAGTAGGAGGAAGAGGAAAAGGAGGGAAAGAGAAGAAAGAGGAAGAGTGGAAGTAGAAGAAAAAGAAGGAATACAAGAAAGAATAGAAGAAAGAATAGAAGGAGGAGAAGGAACAGGAAGAGGAGAAAGTACAGGAAGAGGAGAAAGTACAGGAGAAGGAACAGAAGGATGAGAAGGAACAGGAGGAGGAGAAAGTACAGGAGAAGGAAAAGAAGGAGGAGAAGGAACAGGAAGAGGAGAAAGTACAGGGGAAGGAACAGAAGGAGGAGAAGGAACAGGAAGAGGAGAAAGTACAGGAGAAGGAACAGGAGGAGGAGAAGGAACAGGAAGAGGAGAAAGTACAGGAGAAGGAACAGAAGGAGAAGAAGGAACAGAAGGAGGAGAAAGTACAGGGGAAGGAACAGAAGGAGAAGGAACAGGAGAAGCAGAATGAGAAGTAGACAGGGAAGAAAGAGAAGGCAGTGAAACAGAGGAGGAAGAAAAACGAGGAGAAAGAGAAGGATAAGGATGACAAGGAAAAGTCGAAAGCAAAGGAGAAGAACGTTGAACGCAAAAAGTCCTTTAAAAACAAACATGACATATTTTCATGTACAATGCGGATAAATATTAGCCAGAAAGTATAGTACAACACTATCTTTCCATACAGTATTTCTGCTGTGCTAGACTACATTTTGGACCATGTGTTTACTTGTATGCATGACAACACGCGGGAAAAAACATTAGTGAGCACTGCTTTTTACGGCATATAACACAAGGTTTAAAAAATTTTGATAAGATGTGAAAGGATTCAGAATAGTAAGCACTTGTAAAGCCAGAAAAGAGCTTCATTTCCTATTCGTGGTTCATCGCCTTGGTGTAGACCATCTCCAAATATCCAGTGGTTACAGCTCACAGATTACAGTCTGATCGACACAGCAAATCGCACGGACTGTTTAGCCGGTCACATGGGCAGGGACAGGAGGAAGAGGTTCGACGAAACATTCGCGCACCTCTCAACTTTTAGGTATGCTGACTCAGCTGTATTGTTTGCACTCGCGCATGCAATTGCCCGTTCGCCCGTCACTTCATTTCGAGAACCAGTTTTTATTGCTTAGACCACGGGACTCGGTGTGATGGGCTTGACAGCTTCACTCACGAATTTGGCATGAGCCGTCGAATCAGGTGGGGTGGGGGCCTAACAGATTGTTGGCTGGGGGATAGCTTTCGTCAGTCTGAAAGACGCCAGGCTGTATATGAAGTGGATCGCCTTTTATATATACCCCTCATTATTCCTGATTGGATATTTGTTCGTTAGCACGACAGATTTCAGAAGCGCCTGGAGATTCTCAGAATACTTTTCATTATAAACAAAGTTCCAAAGCAAATATTTACAAAACAAACTTGATCCGTCTTGTCCGAACGTCTGATTTCGAATTTTAACGTCAAGATCTTCAGTTCGCTAAGTTCGCAATCCCCGCTATGTCATCATCATCATCATCATCATCATCGTCGTCGTCGTCGTCGTCGTCGTCATCGTCATCGTCATCGTCATCATCAGCATCAGCAGCAGCAATCACAACATTGGTAACAGCATGGAACTAAAGACATATCACAGTTATACAGCAATTACACTGGTTACAAATCTGTGCCCAGCACTTGATGATGATTGGAAGGAAAAGCATGGCACCACAGACAGGCCTATAACGCACGTGCATATTGTCCTTTAAAACGAAGTGATCAGTGGTCACGTCATTTCATCCTCAAAAGGTTTTGTCAGAATTCAACAATAATATAAACAATTTATCCCTTTTTGAAGAACAGCATACAGTGCCCCTTGGTGCTATATGGCCAATGTAAAGGACAGTCTGCCTAGCGAACGTAAATTTGTGTTCCCGTGTCAAGGCTCTGTCTACACAAGCCAGAGGTTATATCTTCTATCAAGTCGCCCAGCTAGCACTCGAGACTGTCTGAGTTGTCAGTAATATTGTAATAAATAGACTCGTCCTGAACCGGAAGTGACTCGAGTGTCATGTGATCGTACCTCTCGTTCCTCACGGGAGTTTCTTGTTGAGTGCATGTGGAATTGTACATGGCGTCAGAGGACGCAGCATTACTGAGTCCAAGACCTGACGATGCATGACGAAAAGCAAGCTTCTCTTTCAATTTTCGCTGCTCTGAACCTCGCCCCACATCTTCCGGGCTCTTCGGGAGGTCAAACCTCAGTTCCTCGTTACCCTGCCAGTCTTTGGTGCTAAAGTCGGGATTTTCGCTCTCTCTTGACGTCGCTCCAGCTTTGCCCTGAAACTTGTCCAATTTCTTCAACTCCTTGATGACGATAGAGGGAATTCTATTCGGAGACTCAAGATTCGTCCCAGTTTCTCCAGAAGGCGTCCCGGTGTGGGTTTGTCGGCTGAGGGGATCCGCGGGAGAAGGCTGCTTTGACGTCGGTCTGGATTTCTTCAGAGGACTAGCTAGCTGATACACGGCACTTTTTCGTGGGACTTCCTCAGCAGCGGAAGTGATGTCAGCTGTGCTAGGCGCGTCCTCTTTGCTGGCCGTCTTCGGCTGACGCTCGCTTCGCGACCCGACGGGCTTGGAGACGACAGAATACCCCGACTGGCTCCCTAAGTCATATTCTGAAGACGCGTTCTGGTCGTCAGCGGAGGACACTGACAGCGAAGACTGGTTGCAGCTGGACGGCTCCAGGACTCCTCCGTTGGCCACGATGTTCGACACATCCTTGGAGTCGCGTTGCCCTGGAGTGAAGCATTCCCTCTTGGCGAACAGCCTCTTCACTTTGTGCTTCAAGTCCTTGGCTCCTCGTCTAGTCTTCGAGAGCAGATTCTTGGATGCAGTTGGCTGAAAGGCAGGCGGGGAGGGGGCGGGGCCCAAAGCGTACAATGACGAGTTCCTGTAGGCCCAGACTGAACGAGGGTCTGCTGGGCTGCAAGCAGCCTCCTCTGCCGATCCATTCGGCGACAGGTAGAAGAAAGCAGTTCTGGGGGACACGGGCTTCTGTTTCCTGCGCTGCCGGGAGTTTGGTGAGATTGATGCCCTCGCTGCTGAAGACGGAGTTCTAGCTTTTCCGCTATGGAAGCCGTGCGCTCTCCTGTCACCGCTCAGCTGCCCGCTACAAACCGGCTGCCGGCTGCTGGACTCCCGGTGATGTGGCTTGCTTCCGTCCTGACTCCACGATTCGCCCTCCAGCTCTTGGTACACGGGCTCGTCCTCCGGCGACATCCACTGTTCCCCGCAGTCTCCTTCGCCAGCCTCATCGCCGCCTCTGTCTACATCATCGAGACGGAGGTTCTCGTAATTGTCGCCGTCTTGACAGCTCACGTCATCGAAGTCCGACAAGAACGAGTCGTTGTCTATGCCAGACTCCATGTCGTCTGCCGCCAAATACTCGTACACCATATCGACGCAACGGGCATCCTCATCACTGCCTCCTGCAGCGGCCAACGCCGGTGGCGTCAACGCCTTTGACATTCTCAAGCTTATCAGCTGCTGGTCTGACAAGGTCTCGACCCCGCTGCCGGCTGGCAGGTCGCTGCTGCTTTTATCGACGCACACACCATTTCTCGCCTCCGACAGGACCCGAGAGTGGGGCGTGACAGGAACGCAGTATCCACAGTCGTCGAGGACTGTGCTGGAGGTTAAAGTCCGGCGATACCTTTCCTTGCGTTCACTTTTATTTCGATGCCTCCTGAAAATAAATCGTGCGCTATAGCTTTTTACTGTACTGCAATGCACCCTCGTTAAGAGTAAGCCTGATTAAGTTTTTCAAGTTCCCTTCAGGATTTGAGCGAACTACTGACAGCGACATTAACCATCGGTTGTCGTTTTGATTTTAATATTTATCATCTTATAATTGTTGTTAAAGTTGTGTGGAATCCTTCTAACATCATCAATAACGCTACCACAACCACCACCAATTCTGTCGTTATGATCATCGTCATCGTTGTCATCTTGACCAGGATAAGCAACACAACCATGACTAGCGCAGCCCTTTTCACCTCTTCCCATCATCATCATCATCACCATTGTCGTCGTCATCATCATCAATCATCATCATCATCAACAATCCTCCATCTCGATCTCATCAATCGTCATCATCATCATCGTCGTCGTCAATGCTTACCTCCAAACAACATAGAGAAAACCAGCAGCTAGCGACACGAGCAGGGTGGCACCCACAACAGTGCCTATGATAAGTCCCGTCGTGTTGCCAAAGTCTGAAAGGACAGACGAAGGACAAAAAGCTTATTACATCAATCTGCGTACTTACTTGGCTACTTAGTCGTATGCACTATGTCTGTCTGCCTGTCTATCTGTCCATCCGTGGCTCTGTAAGGGGGTCTACGCAACTGACTTTACTTTCTTAACAATATACAGCAGCATTGCAGCTCAAAATACTCTCAGAACCCACAGGTTCCAATTTAGTATTCCATCATAATTTGCATGCTGTTTAGCCTCGCATCTCTCAATAACCTCAAAACTCTGCGCTGCTTGGCACTGAAGTTTCACACCTTTTGATGTACGACCGCTTGATGCTGCCGCAGCCAGAGTGTAGTTGCTTGCCACGCCATCGTCACTCACGCCGCTGGGCGTTGTTGTAGTCGTTGTCGATGGAGCCTTGTTTATCATCGGTCTGCTTGTCTCTGTGCTGCTTTGAACTGTTGTGACAGTTTGCAAAGGCCTCGCTGTTCGTATGTCTGATGACAGTTTTAAATTATAATCTGGTGAAATTAAACACGAGTTTTTTTCTTACTACAGAAATGAGAAAAAAGAACAGGAAGCAGGCTCAAAGGACGTGCGTCATGTAAACAAACAACGAAACGAACAAAAAGAATAAAAAGACAGGTGAGAGGGGCATAAAGTGCATCCAAATACAACCAGTACATTGTACTTTTAACCGAATCACTCGACAATTTATAAATGGAAGAAAGGAGGGCTGGATGATTCGTGGACATTCAAGCTTCAGCGACATCGTTTGCAAAGTGCACACACGCACGCACAGCGATGTTCTATGATACTGTCAAGTTCGTGGCACATTTTAAGCTTTTCCTATAAATATTGAAAAATGCTAAGAAATTATCCGCACGTTTACACAGGAACTGTAAATCGCGTGTTGATTAAACTCTAAGAAAGTAAAATTGAATGTCTTGCTGTTTGCATGTTTCCCAGTTAATTGAAATATTTAGCACAATATCAGCTGTCAAGCGTAAACAAATAGACTAAGGGAAAGAGAAGGATAAAAGAAAGAGAAGAAAAGGTAAGGAACAGAAAGGAAGTGAGTGACGACAAGAATGGAAAGTTAACGAAAAAGGAGCTGTTCCAAGCTGCATTAGATGACAAACAATCAACAGTTTCGGTCATTACCCCTTCGTCAGGACGCCACAAACACGAACAGATAGAGAGAGATAAAGACAAAACCAACAAACAATCAAACAAAAAAACCCAGGCATTTTGCTGAGTGTAGTGAAGCAGGTCATGCAGCATGCGGTGTGCCTGTGTTTTTTCTTTATCTGTCTCTGTGTTCGTGTCGTCCTGACGAAGGGTTAATGCCCCGAAACTGTTGATTGTCTGTGTCGTACAATGTAGCTTGGCACGGCTCATGTTTTGTTAACTTTGGTTTATTTCCAAGCGGCAGTCACGTGTTCCTTTTAATTTTTGACAAGAAAGGAAAGAAATGAAAGGAATGAAGTAAAGAAAGGAAGGAATGTAATGAGGAAAGATACCGACAGGAGAAAAGGAGGGAAACGATGAGATAAGATTGGAAAGAAAAAGGAAGGAACGGAAAGAAAAGATAGAAGGAAGAAAGAGAGAGAGAGAATAAGAGAGAGAAAATGAAGGAATGAATGAAGGAAGATTGATACACTGTATTATCGGCTGAGGATTGTTAACTAAAATGTCACTAAAGCAACAGACTATACCTTTGAGTCCGTCGTTTGTGAAAAGAATGTTTACCTGTATCGTCATAGTTGGGCCAGCATCTAATATTAATGGTGTCTGTGGAGCCCGCCACTGAAAAATTTCACACCCACGCACGCACACACACCAGCACACACCCAAAAGAAACGTTTCGCTTGTTAGAAGTATTTCGGTTACTAAATAAAATGAAACTATGCAATAATACTCTGACCACATGTGCATGTTTAATATTGAACAAGATTACTTTCTGGAAATCTACATATGACACTGAAGATCTGAATATGCTTCTTTCTTCGTGGGTGTGTCTGTGTGTGCTTGCGTGCGTGCAAAATATGTGCGCGTGCATATGTGTGCGTGTCTGCAAAATGTGTGCGCGCGTGCGTGTGTGTCTGTGTGTGTGTGGGGGGGGGGGGCTCGCTCGCTATCAGAGCGCAGCAGTTTGACAGCTAACTTATCGGTAGGCACTATACTCGTATGTCACTGGGTCCTCCATTAATCAGTCCCGAGTTAGAAGACAAATAGGTGTTACTAGGCTTTTCATCCCAGCACCCCGCCGTAAGAATGAAATCGGTCACGAGTCTTTAGGGACATTACGGCAAGCAGTCCCTGCCATTCGGAACCATAGGTACAGGCCACTGCCGAAAACGTACCTTCAAACCCAAGCCACAGCAGGTCCGGGACTCCTGTGTAGTCTAGGCTGACGTGTATAGTAACGGGAGTCAGCAGCAGTGGCGATTTCTTCTCTGTCAACACTGTCATCGCACCTGGGTACGGACTGACATCGATAGCGTTTCTGGTGTCCTCAACTCTAACGTGCCACTTGTGTGATCTGCGGGCAAAGACAGGGTGCTGACTGCGAACAGCGTGTGCGAACTGTTTAATGTTATAAATACTGTGCTTATTATTAAAGCCGAAAATGCAATATTATGACGATATACACGTACTTCTCATTCAGTTGCAAGATCGTTTTTAAAAAAAAATATATTCAGTATTAATTATAGTCAGGAAATTATTATTTATTGGGTTTGCGTTTTTCTTTATCGCAATGATCTTCCCGGAATGAATCGAAATGATTAAAACAACGCGAATACAAATTTGTATTCCATCTTAAAAGACTGCCTCGGTAGTCTAACGGGGTCCGCTGCCGAGGTGGCCGATTCGCGCCCCGTCCGAATCATACCCGAGACTTAGAAAATGGCGTCTCAGGGAACAGTACTAGGACTGGTTGGCCCGGTGTCAGTACAATGTGACTGGGTGGGACTGACGCCTGTATTGCGACACCAGTCACAGTGTGGCAGCACGCTGTCTTGTCTCAAGCAACACCGTCCTGATATGCACTTTGTTTGCGACGGGACTTTTCATCATCATCATCATCATCATCATCATCATCATCATCATCATCATCATCATCATCATCATCATCATCAACAACAACAACAACAACAACAACAACAACAA
>SMGT01010533.1:29167-39172 GCA_004794575.1 Lanistes nyassanus | reverse complement strand
TGCCGAGGTGGCCGATTCGCGCCCCGTCCGAATCATACCCGAGACTTAGAAAATGGCGTCTCAGGGAACAGTACTAGGACTGGTTGGCCCGGTGTCAGTACAATGTGACTGGGTGGGACTGACGCCTGTATTGCGACACCAGTCACAGTGTGGCAGCACGCTGTCTTGTCTCAAGCAACACCGTCCTGATATGCACTTTGTTTGCGACGGGACTTTCATCATCATCATCATCATCATCATCATCATCATCATCATCATCATCATCATCATCATCATCATCATCATCAACAACAACAACAACAACAACAACAACAACAAAACAGTAAACTATCTTAACAAGTTAATATGTAACATGAATTAATCACGGAAATTCTTACTGTGGTCCATTAATAACGGCGTAGAGGTACAGGGACACCAGTATTTCTCGCCCAGACGACGACGACGAGGACAGAATCGTGCACGTGCCACTGTGCGTGAGGTCGGATGCCGCCCCAGTGAATAACGATTTTTTATACATGATAGAGGCACCGGGAACGTTGTACGCGCTTTGATATCCGGAGAGCGTGTTCAAAATGGTTGACGCTGGGTTAAAAAAAAGAGAGACAATATGCTGTTAACTGCTATAGTGGATGAAACTAGTTGCGCACTTCAACGAAGTATGCAGATTACAAGAAAATTCTAACCATAGGAACGACACGATGTGTTTAAGATGGATAACTCTTGGTATATTAGAGAAATAAGTCCTCTTGTCGATTCCCTTCTGATGACCGAAGAAGATATTATGAACTAAAAGACTTTAATTTGACGGTGGAGTCCTGAACGTAAATTACAGAGGCTTGCTCATGGCAAACATTTGGTAAGAAAGAAGCAATTGAAACAAGGTATATTTGGGTGCATTGAATTCTCTTTCGCCAGGTGAAAGAAGAAATAGGGTCCTGGGTAAAGATAAACAGGTTCTTCCCTCCCCTACTCTGACTCCAACTGGAAACTGAAACTAATAAAAGGATGAAGAAAAATTCGGAAAGATTCTACTCCCTAGACCTTACAGAAGCTAAAACATGCGTTCAAAAATGGATGACTCTGTGAAACATACTGACAAGTTCCCCATGAGATAAAGCAAAGCCTTCTAAATTATCCCTTGAGGAACGTCCAGAAAGTCGAGAACTGCTCACCTGGAATGCAGAAGTAGTTGATGGCGGACATGGCCGAATCCCGTTGGTTAGCCCACCTACCGCAGTGGGTGCGATTAAAACGAGCGACTGGCGATCTGAACTGGCAGGAACCGACCCCCAGGCAGGCTCGTCCTAAGCCCGTCAGGTCCTCCGTGGTGAAATTCTCGAAGCAGAACTTGAGGGCATTGTTAGCGCAGCACATCTGTTGGTCAGAGCAGTCGAAAGCATAGCTGCAGAACACCGAGGTCCCTGCGACTCTAAAGCCATTCACCGCCCGAGACAGGGCGACAACAAAAACCTGACCGTCCGCTGGGCAGCTAAGGTGATGTGTGGAACACGCAGTGAGGGCTGCGCCAGAACACTGGCTGGATTCTTGGGTGATGTAAGTATCTGCAACTGTTCGTTACCCCCCCCCCCGATTTTCTGTCAACACTCTTCACCGTTTCACTGTTTGGGTTAACATGAGGCTAGCAACTGAAACTAAACGAGATTTTTAAAAACGCTATAACGAAATAGACCTGTCAACCTAGAAATACTTAATAATGTATGATGTAATACAGAAGCACAGCTTGTTACTTAATTAGCCCGAATTAACATGAAACTCTGCGACGATTTTTTTTTGTGAAAAAGAATATTCTTAACAATTTAACACACTATTGGTTACAGTTATTAAACATGACCGATGTGTGTCTGTTTTTTCTAGTCGATAGAGCTCTTTTGATTTTGCAAAATAAAATGCAGACCTTTTTAGAAAAGTACAGAATTACAGACGTCAATCTGATTTCCTCAAACATGGAATTATTCTTTAGTCTACCCCTCATATGTTATATGCTACACAGAGTAAAAAAAACCGTCAAAACTAAATGAAAGACAAGACACAACAATTCCGAAAGGGCATGGCATAACGTGGAAAATCAGAATCAGACATTGCTGGAGAAGTATACACATGCACGCATTCACATTCATCCAGCAAGAGAGAGAGAGAGAGAGAGGAACGTGCATGAGGCCATGGGGAGACGAGAGAAGCGGTGGGACACAGAGGACATACACTTTTATTCATACAGCTTCAGCCAGTCTCGAGTGACATACACGACACTCAACGCGTAACCTACCTGCAGCAGCTAGCGAAGTCAACACGACAAACGCCAGCTCGATGGCCATCTTGAAACAGATTTGTAAATGATTATTATGAGCATGAAAGTAGTCTCTGAGACAAAGTTGATTTGATCCAGAACAATGTTACAACCACACCCTGTAAATTTCAAGGACTTTTTGTGAATTTTACGCAGCACCTGTCAGTCCGTTGAAAACGCCTGATTCGCTGCTAGGTAGTTCAAACAATCAATTCGGGTCACACGAGGCAGTCCTTTTCTGCTGTGATCCGTGAGCAGGTTACGCCTTGATATGGAATAAAACCCCTGGTCGAAATGTAGAGAAACGCAGCTCTAAAACGCAGTAGTCTCCCTGTAAATGCGATTATCATCATCTGTCATTTGTTTGTAGTTTGCAGAGAAACGTTTGAGGGAGCGGATATGGACTTACGATAAATGCTTCAAACGGTCAGTGCTCCTTCAAGTTGCTCCACACTGTTCGAACCTAAAGCCACTTGCAGCACTCAAGCGACACCCTACACACGCTCACCAAACCAGTCAGCACATACAATGCTAACGTTCTTGTGGGGGCCAGCCGATACCCACCAGTCCCTCTAGCCTCCTTTTCAATCAACGCTTTTATGTTTCTCCTGGCAAAGGCCTGCAAGATCTGTCCTCCTGCCCATCCACCGACCCTTTCATCAACAAAGCATTTGTCTGATCAGGCCGACGTGACTGTATTATTATAGAAGGGGGCCAATGAGTTGCTGAAAGTTTTCATAGACTGTACTAACGTTATCGCTATCGCTATAATGCTTTATATTGCGTTTAGCGTGTTGAGAGTTGTTCTTAAACTGAACACTTACCATTAGTCATACTCTAACATTGACAAAAATCTATATCTTTTTACTCCAGTTATTCCTAAAAAGAAAAAAGAAAAAAGATACAAATTTCAAAGGTAAAATCATAGTGGTTCTGGCATGAATAACAGAAATTATTTACTTTGTTACGTTAGATGGCGAAAAAGCAAACTCTCTCACGAATAATGTTATTTTTAAGATAAATTCCTTTCAACAAAGAATTGTCGCTGGCGAAAGAAAAGCCACGGGTATGACAAAGACCTGTAAAGCACAGGTCAACGCCGTGAGCCGGCAAGGAGTGTACTTGCACCACGCCTACATCGACCTGTTATCGCGGGTCCTTGTGGATATCCGTATGACCTGGGTCTGGCCGAACCCAGTGGTGAGAACATACTTTGCGTCTACACAGTAGCACAGTTTCCTAACACCTACAGGTTGGAGCTTAAATAGTTTTCATGAGAGATAGAGAGAGTGAGAGAGGAGAGAGGAGAGAGAGAATGGCTGGAATGAGTTTACAGCGAAACATAAAACATGTTCCTTGTATCAAACCAGAATGACTAGGACACATATCCGTGTACACCTATGGACGTGCAGTTGAGATCTTCTTCAAGGCAGTCAGCTTTCTCTATCGCAAGACAAGAGAAATTCCCATCTTCTGCACAGACTGGATAGAGGTCAAGATGGGAGAATGACGCGATGAGTGTGAAGCAAGACAATTCCATTGACACACCCAATTAATGGCCTCCTGGCTCTCACACTGCCTGGAACTCGATGCTTTCAGCCCGTGTTCGCTTTTCTGCGGGACAAGTACTAACCAGTTAATTAATCACTTTTGCAACAGTCTAATTATTATTAGTCTATACCGTTCTCTTGGCCTGTTATCATGCTAGACTTAGATAACCAGAGAACTGACTACTCACTATGTCGATGAGGGTGACAGAAATGCTTGTCTCACTTCGGATGTCACACCCATGTTTGCATGTGTGCTCGCGCGCACACACACACGTATTCGGACATAGCAGACAGCCTCTCCCACCCAACACACCCATAAATCCATCTGCTAGCTGTTAACCGAGCAAGGGTTAAATCTGACATCAAAGTTTGATGATCGCCCCCAAACCCCCCCAAAAAACCCCGAAAGTATAAAAAAAGAAATACAAACATCCTCGAAATGTGCAGAAATTAGTTGCCCCTCGGTGTCTGGGGACGCGCGCCTCCCCGCCCCATTTCACCCGGATGATAACAAGATAAAAGGTGTCACAGCGCGAGACAAACAGGATCGGCATCCCGGTCACAATGCACCTGCCTTTCGTGTCAGGTGCGACGGTTATCAGTACTATTCTCACCTATTTCCTCTTCGATTTCCTCTTCTGTTTCATGGGGAGCGGAGTGCGCAGGTTGAATATATTTATTATTCATACTTTGTCTTCGTGGGTTTGAGCAACTACAAATATAGCGGAGAGAATGGACCTAAGCCCATGAAGAAAAAAATGCTAATTATTATATTCGAGGGTTTGCAAGGAACTTTTTTCCGCGGAAATTATTAAGACAACTGCTACGTCAATTGTGTGTGTGTGTGTGTGAAAAATAGAGAGAAAGAGAGAGGGGGGAGGACTGAGAGACAAGAGGGGAGACAAATGGTATGACATTTAATCATATAAAATGACATTAACTTATGTAAATAACACCGCGAGCAAACAGAGCGATCACTATGCTGGTGAGACTCATAATTATATCCCTGAGCAACATCCAACTCTACGAAACAGGAATGCTAGAGATATCAGAACAGCGGGTGGACAGGGCGACGCATTGTGAAGTAAGCACAGAACCAAGCGCAACGGCAACTGTTGTAATAAACGCCCTCTGGTAAAGAAGGATGAACGTGATTAGAACCTCTACACAGCTTTACAATTATTTGAAGCGAAAGAACAATAGAACAATGTCGAATATTACATAAGGATCTAGATTCATTTTGAGTACAGAAGAGTGCAGGTAAGGATGGACAGATTGATGGCTGAATGGGTAGATGAGTGGATGGGTGGATGGGTGGATATAGGGTTGGATGAATAGAACGGTCATTAACTAACGCGACATTTCAGTCAGTTGATCTTCACCAAGCTGTGAGGCCGAAATAAAAGACAGGGTCTGACAACGCTGCCAGGTAACGCTATTCGGAGCGTCACACACGTCACTACGTCTTTCAAACAGCACGTCACACGCTGAGCGGAGGGCTTATGTATTGCCGGGCTGACAAGCCGGCGGTAAGGGGAACGTGACAGGCTGAGAGGCCGTGTCACACACATCAACGTTAGGCCCGCTACTGCAAACAGAAGGGGCTTTTGTGTCACTAGTACCTGGTGACAGGTGACATCGATTTAACTCTTTTCTTCTTTCTCTTTTAGGGAATGTACAACACTAGTGTCTCGTGTTCATTGGTGTGTGTGTGTATGAGTTCAAGTCTTAGTGTATTCGTGTGTATGCTTGTAAAGCGCGTGTGTTCATGTCTTAGCGTAAGTTTGTGAGAATTGCACGTGTATGAATTTATGGTGCATCTGTGCCTATGTCTGTGAGTCTTGCCTGCCTTTCTTTATGTCGGTGTATGTGCGCATGTATTATATATATATATGTGTGTGTGTGTATGAAAATTGGTAAGTGCACGCAGTTATGTCTCGAAATAAGACGCATGTGTTTTTATCTCAGTGTATGCCTATGAAGACTATGCATCTGTGCAAGTGTTTATGTCTCAGAAAAAAATGCACAGGTTCACATCCCAGTGTATAAGAATACATACGTGTGCATAATATTTATATATTCATGGTTTTGGAGAAAATGTGTATGCACGTCTTTATGTCTCAGTAGAAGATGCATTTGTTTGTATCTCACTGTATGTCCGTATATATGTGCACACATGTGTGTCTGTAAAGATTATGCATGTGTTTCTCAGAAGATGGAAAGGATGCACAGAAGGAGGGAAATGAATATACATGTAAATGAAATACCTGAAACTTAAACGTTATTGCCATACTTTAACACCGCTGCGTCACAATCAAGCAATCTGTACAGATTTTCTCTTTCCCTCTAAGCATGTGCTGATAAATGCACGTATGAAATAAAACCATATACCTAGATATAAACCTAATGGTGACCAAGCTAGAATGATATAGAAGGACAATTAGAATGACTTAGACATAAACACGATTCAGTAAATCGTTGAATCTTGTTTTTCTCTCACGGACTCACTCCCTGGCCCGAAGTTCATCACTCTTTGCACGGAGAGGCAGAAATAACTTGATCCAACTAATCTCTTTTCATTTTACTGCTGGTCACATAGATGAGTGGCACCTGAGCGCGTTTAAGGTCTCCTTTAAAAAAAAAAAGTGAGGTGCCTACGCTATAAATGCCCTCATGGATCTCGAAAAAGCCGAATGACACTATGACAGATAGACACGCATGAGTAGTCTATAGCTGCTACTGGCTGTATGTAAAAAGCTGCACTTTTCTTTTTCAAATTCACCTGAACGTTTTTTTTGCTGTCGCATCTTATAGAACAGGTAAAATGGACAATTGAATATTTATCCCCTCTGTCTTTCTGTGTGCCTCTCTCTGTCCCCTTCCTGTCGTGTTTGTCACAAGGGGGATAGGCAGAGGAAGAAAGGAACGAGAGAGAAAGAGAAAGAGAGAGGTAGAAGAAAGGAAGGAAAAAAGAAAAGAAAGAAAGAGATGGCGAATTCGTTAAAGGCTGTCTGTTGTGTACCTCTTCCCGCTCTTTAGATATGACTCTTTTTCTCTCTCTCTCTCCTTTTCCCCTCCCATAATCGTCTCAGGCTGTGCTGTGACTTCCCTAGGTGTGACTTCACTTGGTTAAGTGCGTTTTTAGTCTTTATCTGATGAGGGGGGTAATGCCCCGAACCGTTGAAATGATCTGTAGCCTGGTTCAGTTCCTCTGTTTATTTCATTTTTAAAATAGGTCAAAATGAATTTTGAAAATATTCTATTACCACTACAATAAAGATTTCTTTCTTTTCCCTCCCTTCAAGCGGCCTTTAATATTTTCTATATCGGCCTATATAACCTCTCTCTTCTATATCGGCCTATATAACCTCTCTCTTCTATATCGGTTTATTTAACCTCCATATTCTCCCCCTTTCAATTTTTTTCCCATCACTCCCCCAACACCTATCATAATCTAAATTTCCTTTGTGTCCAAAGCATGTTCTGTTGTCTTTGAACCAGCCGTCTGTCTCCAGTCGGCAAAGAATGTCCATCTCAGCGCTTAAACCTGCATGCCACACAAAAATTAAAGGTAACATCGAGCCCATCCAGGTGATACTTACTGTGCGTCACGCGCTTCTCTGGACTATTCACCTTGAAGACAGTGAATCTGTTCGGCCACAGTCCGTGTCCACGACACTCCAGAACGCAGTAACCAGATGGCCAACTTAATCACAAGCGTCTGAATGGATTTGTTCACAAAAGAGGATAGCCGAAGAGTCAGACCTCTCATCCATGCTTCCCACGCCAGCGAGCTGCGCTGACGGGGGAAAAACACACGGAAAAACAGACGTCACGGGGACGTGTCTGTCACGCTCGATTGGTCTCTGTCCCCACCTTCATCCTTGGGCGAGCCGGACGCAGGTAAGCAGGCACAGCTTTGTTGCTTTTATGACCGTAGCAGCCCACGTAACATAGGTAACGTGGGGCCTGGATAGCTCTGCGGGAAAGTGGCGGACTAGCGCGTGGAAGGTTGCCGGTTCGAATCTGTAGGTGTGGCCAACGATTGTATCCTGGAATTAATATAAATGTTGTGCAGACTCCAATCGGCCCTCCTTCGGACCTTAAACTTCCTGTCCACACTGGCCATCTTACTGCAGCTATCAGTCTGGTAATTCTTTCAGTGCAAGGTTCTGTAATAGGACCTCATCCCCCGATAGTGCGAAATCAACATGAGGTGGAAGCACTGTCCTTCTAAAATTACGTACTTACCTTACAACATGAAGCTCACCATGTGCAGGTAGTGTGCACAGTTCAAATATAGTTCTGCAGATAACTAGGGTGCGCACAGGTGAGGAATAAATGTGTGCAGTTTAGTTGCAGTTTGGGCAATTTACGTACACAGTTTAATGCATATGTTAAAGTTGGACATAAAAATTCTTTATAAAGTGTACGCGTTACACCATTTAATTTACGAGGCATCCATCCATCCATCCATCCATCCATCCATCTACACACTGAGATGTGCAATATACATGTATTAGTTTACACACACACACACACACACACATACACACACATGTACAGCCTTTTATTAACCTCCCTCCTAGTGCCTTACTCAGAAACAAATAAAAATAAAGGATGGGAATGTTTATCAGGGTCTGTGCATCGGTGGCATATGTACCAGCTCTCTCTCGCCCCTTCCAGTTCTTGCTACGTGTGCACTTGTTAGTTACTCGCTCACCCTATCCCTCATAATCTTTGTGTATGCGCACGCATGCCATCACTCAAATGCATGCACGCACACAGGAAAGTACGCGTGCAAAATCTTATAAGGAGAAACAGCGGGTGCAAACATAAGGAAGGGTGGGGACAGTGGTGGAGATAAATTAGCAAACTTCTTATCCCCCCACCCATTCTCCAACCGCGCACAGGATCACAAAATGGCTTGAACTGAACTTGCCGCAAATCTCTTTCGTATAGCCAAGCATCACGAGTCTGTCCCTGAAGCTTCAAAATCCTTTAAAACACAGCCCCGCAAAGTACGCTTGTTAGTAGCTACTTAGCGTCTGATCCACTTCCTCATTTCGTAAACCTCGACACGATTAAATCTCTTTCCTGAACTGAGTTTCCTTTCTCTTGCATCACCTGCGATTGCTGGTCATCAGAAACTTGACCTTACTTCCCTTGTGGCCATACTTACTGAGAGGGACTCGGAGACTGACCGCACGAGGGGTCTGGCACAGAGCGTTTTCGTGTTCTGCAGGACTCAGTATCTTTAAGAGGGATAAGATTGACACGTCAGCTGTACCTTTTATGAGGACCGGATCGACGTACATCTGTTCTCACCTCGTCTTGAAGTATCTTGGTCCAGCACAGTTTCAGCAGCAATAAAAGCCATCTTTTTTCTAGTGCCCTCAAGGATCAGCAGTCCAGGGGACGCTATACCCTGACATAAAAAACCAGCACCAGAGGGGATATCGACATCAGCGGCTGGATTCCTCCCTGTCTCTGAGTCGATCCTAGTGTCTGCATTGACTGTATATGTTCTTTCCGAAATCATCGGTGTTTGCACAAATTACAGAGGAGCGATGATTTGCGTGAAGTAATAAGAATGTGCGAGAATTTCCGATTCGCATTTACTTTTTATTATGTGACGTCGCTGATGACGTGTTCAGCTCTTTCAGGTAATGGCGGACAAGTGTTTTCTGTCTTCTACTGAAATAAGTGTTCTGTGTAATGCCTGGAATAACTGTTCTGTAAACCCTTGGAATAAGAGTTGTTTTGTGTAAACTTGGAATATGTGTTCTGCATAAAGTTGAAATAAGTGCGATGGTAATTTAAGAATACCTGTAGCATTCAATTGGTTCTCCTTTTTTTGGTTTGTATTTGTTTTTTGTTTTGGTAATGATTGAGTGAGGGTGTTATGTTGTCTTATTATGTGTTTGGTGTAATAGTTTAGCGTTTGGAATAACAGTCTCAATCTTGTAATGAGTATATCATGTGTTCCGTTTAATGTAACGTTAAGGTTGTATAATCTCTAACGGCCGTACTTGTCCATAGCAAGTTCTCTATTTGCGTTGTTGCCGTTCTTTACAGCTGAGAAATTAAACGAACTTTTCAAATACGAGAACTCCGCTCCCCAGAAAAGAGGGCAAAAGACAAGGGGGG
>SMGT01010533.1:2625-15897 GCA_004794575.1 Lanistes nyassanus | reverse complement strand
TTTTTTTTTTGTTTGTTTTGCTTTTGTTTTGTATAGCAAATTCATGTGCGCATCCATTGCGCGCTTGTCACTGAGACCACAAGGGTTGTGGATTTGAATCTCATTTCTTGCGCATGTACTTTCTCTATGGATATGACACGTGGTTACTTACGTGGTCCTCGTGGGTTTTCACACTATAGGTTCTTCAGCCACCCTCTTCTTCCACTGCCTTCACCCCCCCCTCGCCTCCTCCCACCCTCTTCGCGAGCTAGCCTCCCTGCTGCCGACAAATCGTCAAACAACGGTTAACCACCAGACACTTAAGCTGACTAGTTCTCTCCCTCCGGCTACAGTGCCCTCCCTTTGAAGTCAATATGTAGTCCTTCTGCTATTGCTCGTTTCCCGTTCTCCAGTGTTTCTGACTAATAGCCATTCTAGCACTGCTCCTTTTACTGCTTCTAAAACTCTCTTCCAATCTTTGTCTTTCCGGCTTCTGTTACTGACATAGTTGGCTAGCTCCATCACCAGTCGTAATTCGGCTAGCCACTAGCTTCTCCTAAGCCAGGCAATCTTCCTCGGCTCGGAAAAGCTAGAAACCAGATTCGTGGATTCTAAAGGAAAATATCCTAGCGACTCGTACAAATTCATTTTCCCCCTCTGCCGCTTTCGGTGTTTTGTTTTACCCTTCGTCACCATAATCACGATTAACTGTTGAACTTTGGTCGTCTGCTGGATCAAGAAGACCTAAGGAGTTCCCTCCCCTCCTTCAGTGAAGCAGACAACAAACAGGCATTGGTTTGACTTAGAAAATTTCTAAAGAAAAAAAAAGCGAAAATACTGGGTCCTCTGGGAGGAAGAGCCAAACCGTAAAACCCTTTATTGCCATGGCACGCACATCCGTGGACCGCTGGCGTTATGCTCTCTAGTGCAGGCATCGGGTCTATAGTTTCCCAAATGTGTTTTATTGTCGTCAGTTCAGACCTGCTGCCGCCTAGGCTAACTAGTGGCTCCGCCTTACAGACATTCAACTGTGCTTTCTTAGAGAGAGGCTATTTTTGACACGGAAAACAATACGAGTTTCCATTCCCAAGGAACGGGAGTTTTCCTTCTGAAGGAAGCAGTTACACACGGCGGAGCGCTTTCATTTTTGAACACAATACAAAACTTAGGTGCTCCCCGCAGAAATCGAGTTAGTGAAATGCATACAGTTTGTTTTGCTGTTCCGGTTTGTGTTCCCTGTCCATGGCAGGAAGGGAATGAACGAAAGAAATACCTAATGTGGACACTAGCATCCTTCATACTTCGTCCATTTATCCATCCATCCATCTATCCATCATCTGACAAACCTAATAGCTAATTTGGAGTCCAAAGACATACAAAAAATCTTCTTCTCGCGGAACTAAGTTTATAATTTACTTATTTGTCTCGCGGAATTAAGTTTTTTTTTTCCCCATTTTTCGACCCAGATAGCAACAGACCCGAGCCCTCGTTTGCACCTCCTTAACTCAACTGCATTTATTTCTTCGTTGAAATAGCACATGAAGACCTCAGGCTGTGGGGTTTTATCCATGATAGAGGCTGCTCCCTTCAGTCCGTGGTGAAGCGCCTCACTGTCTTCCTCCTCCTTGTAATGCTCACCTCCCACAAACGCCTCGCCGTCGTCACATGATGTTTGTTGCTTGCGTCGGAATGTACAAGACCAACATCCGACCCTTGAATAGCAAACAATGGCATTTTGAATCCAACAGCGAAAAAGAAAATAAACTCCTACAGGGAATTTGGAACGCTTCGTAAGCAGGTTGAGGATGCCTGCAAATATGTGGTCGCACTCTGGTCATAAAGTTGCATCATTTCCAAGTGGGCCCCAGCCCTTGCTCCGCGTTAAACCATATTTAAAGTTGTCAGAGAAAGGGGACATACTTTCTAGTTTCTGACCTTGGCCGTGTTTCCGTCTGCATTCTGTCTGGTATGTGCTTATGTCGGTCTGTCTTCCCTCGTTCTTTTTTTAAGTGCCCTCCTTATTTCTTGTCTGTGCTCTGAATTTTTTCCCGGGCATCCACCTTACGAAAATGTCAGACAGTAAGCACACTCGCACGCATGCGTTAATGGTGACGTCTACACAGTCACGACCATGCACGCCATAAAGGAAGAAGATTCTGGTTGGAGAAAAACAGTTTCAGGTTCTAGAAGATGTTACATTACATTGATGTTACACCATAAGGAGTGTCCGCATGATTACGCATAACACGTTCGTATATATGTATACATGTTTACACACACATGCACATACATATAGGAATTCTGCAGCAACTACTCTAAGAATATTTTTTAAAATAAACTTGTGCGAACAGCTCAGAGATCGTCCTCTGAGTCTGACTTTTAAAAAAAATGGTTTAGAAAGTGTAAACATTTGACAGTTTTCGTGAACACATGTACACGGAGATCTGTGTTTACAAATAAATTCTGTAATGATGAAGGCTTTGGCAAGAACACCGATGGTCATCTACGTGACATTGTGGCTGTGGTCTGAAGACACGAAGCTACTTCCGAGGTTACTGTTTACAAGGAAAGGACTGTAGGCAGGACGGTCCAGGTTACCTGACGGTTTCAAGGCCTGAGGCTAAGTCCGGATCGGTAGCTACATCCGAGGAAGTTTCCCTCTGATCCACAGCTAAAACGCATGCAGGTGACAAAGCGAAACGGAATTGACAAGAAACCGAAATGTACGTGGAAACCACATGTAATGTAAATACAATGAAGATGCTCTTGAGGGACTGGTGGGTGTTTATGGCTGCGGTCAAGACAGTTTGTAACCACGTCTCCAAGACAACGACTCAGTGATGCTGAGCGCAGCAGGGCGATCTGCTGGCTGCAGGAAACCATCGGAGTCCGGGAAGTTAGTCCCAGGGTAGGGTATCCTGCTTACTCTTTGTGACATTGGAGACCGATACAACCAGACAGAAAGTGAAGCCAGCGCAGACGACCGGAAAACCCACGATCGACCTCCAGACAGGATGACAGGTTTGTCGTTCTGTCGGCTTTACGGGACAGAACTTCTTCTGCAAATACACTTTGGGGGCAGCTGCGATCAGCTAGCAGTGTCATTGTCAGAGATGAGGTGATTAGGAACCAGTTGCGTGGGGTTAGCGCAGCCCTGCGTTCAAGACGTCCCGCAGTGCATGCGCAGTGTAACCTGTCCTGACGCCTGCTCATCGCGCTGCTCGGCTGGTCTGGGCCCGGACACCAGGCTTGGACACGTCAGCAGTGGGTCACAGTTCTCTTCGCCCTGGAGTCCAGCTTTGCCAGGTCGTTTCACGATGGCAGAATCCTCGTCTGGAGGCGACAGGGTGTTATCGCGGTCGTCTGTTCAGCACCTTCCTGCAGTAGCAACAAGTGATTTTCATGGGCTGGCAAGAAAAGTCACCACACCTGAACTCTATCGAGCACCTGTGATATGTGCTGGGCAAACTCCCCTACCGCTAACTGACCTTAACCAGCTGTTCCTTTTGGTTCAGCAGGAGTGGTACGCGCTCCTGCAAATGACTCTAGGAACATTGGGTCAGTCCATGCGACAACAGTGCCTTGCTTGCGTGCAGGCCAGTGGAGGGAACACGCGTTTTCGACATTCTTCCCTGAGCCTGCTCTGACTTTTGTATACGTGGCGTGTTTCCTTCATGGCAGGTAATTTTGGTTTTGAAAAAACAGCTCATTCAGTCTGTTGTTGGACGTTATATTGATGAACGAGGTACACTTTAGCTTCATTGTAACTACAGATTTGTATTTGGGCATCAGGTGGAGAGCGCAGTTGGTCAGTTCTTTTCAGAGGTAAACTTCCTTTATTTAGGTACATTCTCATCTCATCCCATCCTATCCCATTTACCCGGTTCGCATTTAATGAATACGAGTCATTGCATTCATATCTTCCTTCTCAATAGAGGCTGTAGCATTCTGCCGGGCAGCCTGGCACGCTACAGCGCCTATTGAATAAGGAATAAAGCTAGAAAGAACCCATCCCTACCTCTATCCATCCATCCATCCATCCATCCCTCCCTCCCTCCCTCCCTCCATTCATCCATCCATCTGTCCATGTTATCACCTGTCTATTAATCTATGCCACCGTCTTTCCATCTAACCCACCCACCCATTCCTTTCTCTTATTTCTTCCTTCCGTCAATCCTGAGCACATCCCTTTACCTTCACACCCAACCGCCAGCTCACAAGCTCATTTGTAGCTATCACAGCCCTCCCTGTGCAGGGCGCGCTACTGACGTCTCATAACCTTTTCAGCTATTCCATGGCGCAAAACCATATCAGTCTCATCGTCATGTAACGCTCCCATGACCTGCTCCTCAGCAGCGTGGGTCGTGACCTCAGTCCTTTGCCCTCGCTGCATTTGACCCTGTCCTTTCGCCCACTGAAGTCGTCGTTACCAGATCACGACCTTATGCCTTTCCCAAACTTTGTTTTCATATCGTGCGTGCATGCGTGCGAGCGTGCGCACAGAGAGGAAATGGGCGTAGATCTCGTGTAAATACCAGATCGACGTTAACTCTTTTACTCATTTACTCATTTACATTCATCTTTGCTCAGACACGTTGCTCCCTACAGCAGATACATTCACGTCAAGCAACAGACAGGCAAATCATGTCTACAACAGTCCAATAGAAGAAAAAAGTTTCCGATCAATGTTTTGAATGTGGCAACCTTATCCGTGTTTCGTTTTTCCCACCTATCTCTATGTCGACACTGTAGGCATTAGAGTAAACCATCTCTTTGCACTTGTTATTGAATGGCGAGCTAATTCCATTTTAATCATTTCTGAATGAGTTCACGTGCATTGTGTTCCTATGCAGAACTTTATCGAAGCAGATAAGATTCTTTCGCTAGAAAAAAGAGAGGCCAGATGCTGGCAGAATTTTAATTTAGACAAGAAAAAGACATCCACACATTCGGAATATTTGGAACTTGTCACCTCAACCTTTTCTAATAGCTAACACGAAAGTTTAGCCTTTAATTACATTATGATGCGTCACCTGTTGGGAATTTGTATATGGTGACTTTTCCATTTTAATTCGTTTTCAGCGGTTCGATAGACGACTGCACTGTGTCAGAGAATTGTTCTTGTCCGCTTAGCTTGGAAGTCATCGCCAAAGAGTTAATCAAAAAAGTGAACATCGCCCTCCATCCCTGCGTCAACCGTCGGGGACCCTGCCCCTCCCGCCATCGGATACAGGCAGGGCGAGAAAGACACGTGACTAAGCTGGCGACCAGAGCGACACCACACCTGCCCAAACGTACGCCCTCAACAGACGGAGATTTCCTAAAGACGTGCCTTTCTGAGCACAGCCAGTCTCTGGCCACCCGACCAGCGGGACCCATTACCCACATTAAGGGCGGACCAGATGTACACTCTCTCGGCCCCAAAGGACTTCTTAGACTCGGTTTTCTTGTGGGTTTTAGGGAGAAGAGGGGTGGCAGTTTGTCTCACTTTCGCCGTCAGCAGGGGCGAAGATGGGGGCTATTTGCACGCGGTTGCGCGTGCATTTGACACGTTCTGCACGCGCATTGTTTTATGGGAAAACGGAAGAGCAGGAGAGAGAGAGAAAACGCAGATGAATAAGAGCGGAAGGAACAGAATATATGGGTTGGAGATTTGCAACAGTGCCAAGTTAAGATCAAGTGATTCGTTAACGAAGATAAAGAACGGAAAGTAACATCTTGACCACAACGTTCAAAACTTTATTTAAAACAGTCCAACAAATACTAAGCGTTCCTACGCACATTTATCGACATTCTTTCTAACTGCAACACACAGAGGAGATACCATTTGTTCATTTATTTGTGTTTTTGTTTGACCGAAAAGACCCATTGTTCCCTTCCACTCGTCTTCGTCGTACAGTTTGGTTGTCAGCAGCAGAAACTATTACCACAATGGTTGTCCCTCTCACATCTTCAAGTCGTAGCTCACTCAAGATTACGAACCGTTGTACACACTTGCATCCCATAAAGCATCTGCCCACATGATTTGTCTCTCCTTAGTATTTCTACTGCATTATGTTCTGTTGCCGCTTCCTGTCACTTTCGTGAAATGCATACAGGTAGATCGGATGCTGAAGGGAAAAAAACCTAATACAAATAAAGAAGATCAATTAAATATTTCTGGGGATAAAAATGTCGAGATGCATTTTCCATCGGTTCTCAGGAATTAGGTATAACTTATGCTTTAGCTTACTAATGTTCATTATTAATGCAGAAATATGAACGCTCCCTTTCGCAGCTGATATCATCCTCCATAACATTATTACGAAGTCTAAAAGCTGCCAGCACTTGGAGGCAGGGCGAGCTTGCAGAGTGCTGTGCCCTTTCACGGAAGTGGCGATTTAGTCGCCTGTTATCAGAAGCTGGTGGAGGCGGCCGGGAGGAGGCGGGAATTCCCTTGCGTAGTTTATCACATTTTACGAGGATGAAAGGCACAGTGTTGTTCCAGTTATTAGTAGAGTGTGAGTGTGGGCATACACGCACCTCCACACGCACGCACGCACCTCCTCACACACACACGTGCCCATGCACCCACGCACACGCGCACATTTGGAAAGGAAAAAAAAACGGAGGGTGGGGAAAATGTCTAAAATTTGATGGTGGTATGTTTTCATGCGTTTTCCATCTGCCGTGGTCCCGTTTATACTTTCTCATCTGGCAGACAAACAGGCAAACACGCAGCGAAGAGGTGGACAGACGAACGGATGGACAAACAGGCAGACGGAAGGAAGAACGGACAGACAGACGGATGAATGACTTGATAGATAGGAGGATAGAAAAGACAGAAAAGAACAGAAAAAATAAAGAAAGGGAACCCCATTAAAGATTTGTTGCTCCTGCAAAAAGAAAATCTTAGAAGAACAACACCAATTTTAAAAAAATCAAGCCATTTATCAAAGTATTTGGTTTTCAAGACGAGAACATTTATGGTTATTTGAAATAGAATGCCGGTCTGGCCTTGCATTCCTATTAGGGACCAGCAAGAGACCTGAAGCATTTAAAACTTCACCCATACGTCCTTAAAGCTTGAGATCCAGCCAGCATTTCTTACCCGACCCACGTTTAAACCCGAAGGGTGTGTAAAGCAGCAGCAGATCTGTCACAAACTGCAGACACTAGGAAGCATATAGGGCTAAAAATTTACCCCTTCCTGGACCCCAAAGCCAGATTCGTAAAAAAATCACTGTTTTACACTGTAGTGATCTGTCCCTGCTGACAATTAAGTTTCGCCATTTTACCGCCATCACAGTCAAATGTATTCTCAATCAAATAGTCTCATGATAAAGAGTTTTTCTCGGAAAGATCTGGAGTATTAACTGATATCCGATCGGATAATGTCGTATGCCTGGATATTAATCTCGTGTACCGTCTGGCTCCACAGATAGAGTGGCTGTCATGTTCATAAGGCAACGCATGCCTGGTTTTTTTTTAAACAGCCTCGGTCTGGTTACTGGCTGAAGGATCGAAGAATAACGGGGAAGTTGGACTGGCCCATCATTGCTCACTGTTGACCTGCGGTCGTCTCACACGGTCGTGTCAATAGCTGCTTGTCTAGTGAAGGCTGGGTTTGGTAATGTAAGGCTGTCTTCTGAAAATTATGTATGATAACGGTTGTTTTGCGAGCCTCGGTCTGGTAATTTCTGGTTGTGACGGCCAAGGACATCTCGTGGCTGAGTGGCCAGGCGTCTGAAGAGAGTACAGACACAATGGTCCGTATCTGGCACAGACGGTGCAAAATGTTGTAATTCAATAACGAATGGAGGGATGAATGTAAGACGAGAAGGTTTGGAGCTGTGGATTATCGGGTTTCATGGAACTTTTAAACAGTTAGATTCCGTCTCGTTTATCATTCCCAGATAAAATAACATAAAAACATTTATACATCCAAACTGCTTGAGAAAAGTTTTGATCTGATTAAAACAGTCATATAAATGCGGTATCCGGAATAATAATTGAAAAAGGGCTTGAAAACGGAAAACATTTCCGGGTGCTTGCTTTAATCGAAATTTGTTGCAAACCAGTTCATTAAATTGTTTTTTGGGTGTCTGCACGACGGAACATATTACAGCACCGTAACGTCTTGAAAACATGGCAACTGCTTCTCTGTGCTCGTAGCTTCTCTTTCGGTCTGTAGAGTGATCGTACTGCCCGTTCGCTGTGTGTTTTACGTATACCTTTACGAATGAACAGGAGATAAGAACGCTCACGCAAGTCATCCCAGGTTCCCCAGTCCTGTCTCGCATGGCCAGTCGCCGCTCTCGTCCACTCGTAAACATGAATGGCGCACAGCGTGAACGGACATTGCGACCATTTTTATGATTTTAAGACCAGATACAAAACCCCAAATTTAGTTGCATTTAAATCCCTTTTTCACACACAGAAATGGTTACATATTCACGCGGGCAACGGGCCTAAAAGAAACGTTCATCGATCGATCGATCGATCCATCCATCCATCCACCCATGAAGATTAAAGGGATATAATTACATGTGCTACTTGACACTTCAGTACAGCGTTGAAACCTGAAGCGGTAAAAAATTTGTTTCAGGCTTGCAGAGCTAATAAATATCAAGTGGTTCATTCACGGGTTTGTGTGCGTGTGTGTGGGGGGGGGGGAGGGGTAGGTGGGGTAATAGAGGTGAATGTAGAAATGACAGATAAACCTTCATCATATGTTCCCAAACCATGCTCTATGAACCAACTACAGCAAGAGGGAAACTAGCGGCGATGCAGTTCACTCACTCCGATATCCCCCTAGATGACCTTTCCAAAACACTACGTGTGCCCAACAAAGACCCACACAGGTGGGCTGATAAATCCGTGCCAGGTGCGAAATGTAGATTCTCCTTATTATTTCTGTGGTAACTTCGGCCGGATGCAAAGTAAGATCACTCGGGCAAATCGGAATTTTGGACTTGCCCTATTAAGACCAGAGATCCACAGAGAACGCGGGCTTTCTCGATGTTTGACTGGGGGCTTCGGCCTTGCACGCCTGCATTATAGACCTTGTTACATGAATGTCATGCCAAAGGCACCAGAAAGCATGTTTGCCAGTACAGTAGTAAGCCCTATTCATATCCTTTAAGGGTGAAAAAAGTCTTGATTATTTTCCAAACTTAAGACAAACCTCTTTCTTACAGGAAAATCCCTCTCTGCCCACCACCACCCAACCACCCACCATCCAGAAACTCGTACATGTCCATATCATTTTCCAGATGATCAAATAAAATTAAGAAGAAATATACATGTATTTCAAAATTCAGAGTTATTCCACTAAAAGAAAGAAGAACCGGCTAAAACGTCAATATAAATCTAAATTTAATTCATTGTACAATTCCTGTCTGTACATAGCGTCTTGCCTTTTCCTTTTTTTTAACTGGGGGAGGGCGTGCTACCGTTATTTATCTAAATTCATTCGCATGCACACTGTAAACAAGAAGTGTTCACGTTAGAACACTTATTTTGTTACCGAAGCAGAATGCATTTTACTTTGGTCTTGATCTAGAACGTTTTAGATGTGCTGGTGCTAAATTAGTGTAAAAAGTTTTCTGGTCTGTTTAGTCGAAAGTGTTCAAGTGGCCGGAAAATGTATTAATGGTGTTCTGATAATGTTTGAAATGTGTGCCAGCAGCAAGTTTTCAGTCAAGTAGGGCCATGCTAAGAACTCTTAGAATACCTGTAGCATACATCGCACGCACATATTTTGCACCTGCTATAAAACTTTTTGCATGTAATAAGTGTTATAAATATTTAGAGTGCAAATGCAGCATGCCCCCCCCCCATCCCTCCATATATTTACATATACTGAAAACCAAAAGAAACGCAAACTGAGGGATTTGGTGATTTTATTTGAATTTTGTCCTTTCATTCAAAAGGGTCTGAATTGACCAATTTTCTAGAAAAATCGGTACAGTGAGCCTTTGCACAATGTGTGATCATCTGCCTAGCTGAGAGGCGTTCAGAATGTCTCAAACGTCCGAATTAAGAGTCCAAAGTCAGTAGCGGGTGTGTCCCTTACTGACATCGACAACAGCCAGGCATGTTTGCACACATTTGCCCGAGGGCCTGCCCCCGCTGGCGAGCTGTTGTCGGCTTTTGTTGGACAGCGTTCAGCTCTCTCTCTCTCTCTCTGCAGATGGTCCCATAGGTCCTCGGTTGGGTTGATGTCTGGGATCATGGAGGGACAAGGCATCACCTGAGCGTTGTTCTGCTGCAGGAAGGCCGTGGTGAGCCTTGCCGTGTGTGGGCGGGCATTGTCATGCTGAAAGGTGAGGTTGCCGTGCTGTTGGAAGTATGGCAAAACATGGGTCCTCAGCACCCGGTCCACAGCCTTGTGCTGTCACGCCGTTTCCTCGTCCAAGGCCGATGATCTGGAAAACGACGCGAACAACGAGTCGGTTGAGGCCAACTGCACCCCAAATCACTATGCTGCAGAACGTTGTTGTTGGCGCACCTCTCGTTCCGCCTCCTTCATACTTTGATGTGGTCGTCGGCGTGTCTGATGCAAAAGCGGCTTTCATCGGAGAAGAGGATGTCTCGCCATCGCTGTCATGTCCAGTTCGGGTGCTGCTGGGCCCACTGCGTTCTCTACTGCCGACAAGTAGTCTACTGGCTAATGGCAGCTCCATGGCTCCCGACGTACAGTGGCTCAGACCGTCTCTGCGGCAGGTATGGAAGGTTGGCGCAGGTGGTCCTGTCGTGCAGACGTGATAGGAGGTCGTCCGCTTCTAACTCCATCTCGAGTACTGCCAGTGGCTTGAAAGCGATCCCACAAACAACAGATTGTGGACACTGCCACACCCAGTACGAGTGCAACGACGCTTCTAGCCTGCAGTCGTCCGATGGCTCTTTCTCAATCTGTAGCGTTCAGTCTTGGCATTCTTCTGCTGCTGACAGGTGGTCACTCTGGGAGAGTACGAGCATCGGCTCTTACTGCTAGTGGGTGGTGCCCTCTGTTTGCAAAGAAAGTTCTAGTCTTGCTGCTTGTGTTCACCCTGCACGAGCGAAAACTACTGTCCGACTTCAGCGCGCCAGAAGGGACACGTTTTTTTTCTCACCCAGGCACGTCATTATCAAGGGCTACACTCAAATGACCATGCGACCTCATGTCAACCTATTTTTTGCTATCATTGTACCCGAACGCATGAATTTTGACTACTCGATCCTTGCCGTGTGTCAATTTCCGCTTCTTTTGGTTTCCTTAAACGCGCGCACACAAACATACACATCATTTGCATCTATCTACCTATCGAATCTGTCTGTCTGTCTGTCTGTCCGTACAAACGCACGGACCCGCGAACGCACGCACACTGGGCTGTGTTGCCGAAAAACCCTTTCCATGCCTTGTCGTCCTGGAAGTCTTTGTCCGGCTGTGGACGTTGACTATCACTCTCAGTGCATCAGACCCCGAGTCAGGTGAGTAATGTGACGGCGACATCAACACTGTGCGCTCGTGCACGCATGCAATCGAGTAAGAGCCGGATAAAAATAGTCTGACAGATTTATTAACCAAATTACTTGCAAGAAGCCATGAGAATGTGAACTCTGCAAACAAAGACTCTTTCATTGTGAACGCTTGTAGACGGACTCCACTCTAAGAAAGGAATGGCGCAAGGAGAGAATAAATTAAAAAAGAAAAAGCTGAATGAAAGAAGGAAGAAAGTCAACAAATAAAGAATGAATAAATAAGTGAAGAGAAAAAAGGATGGACGAAAGGAAGAAAAGAAAACATTAACGAATGAAGAGAAAGGAGGGTATAGGAAGGAAGTTACGATGGAAGAGAGAAAGGAAGAAATAAATTAATGAAGGAAAAAATTAAAAAGAGGGGAAGAATGGAAAAAAAGAAAGAAAGAGCAATAACTTTGCCCTTTCATTGCAGATTGTGATCACCCAACACTGGTTCTAGCGAGACAGTTCAACAGCTGTGCGCTGCCATGGAGAAGCAGCCATGCGTGCGGTCAAGGAATCCCTGTGGCCCAACCTGCCGATCGACTATGCCTTGTCATAGTGCCAGGGGACAGTTCTCAGCGACGCCTGTGTGACGTCAACACTCGCATCTGGCATTTTCTAACCGTGACCTTCGGAAGACCCCCTTGTTGTGTGTTACACCTTTGAACCCCTCTCGAGATCTTTAATGTCATAGTCCCATGGACTCCTTCCGCTATCCACAATGCTCGTTAGAACAGCTCTTTGACAGCAATCTGTTTACTCAGAAATCTATACTGCCATATCCGCATGTTCCCGTGTTTCTTAGATTAGCTAGAGAGATGGGAATAGATGGGCCAATGTTATATTAATGACATTTATATAGCATTTCAGTATTATTTAAATTCATGCAACCGTGCCTTTGTAACCTCTCATTATACGGGTTTATGGTCTGATCAATAAATTATTGTTATTCCAACTCGTGTCTTATCTCTTCCTCAGGCTAGTCTGCTTCTCAAATTGTCATTCTGCGTGTTTGATGGTCATGTCTGGACCAGACTGGCTCGCAGCGAGGTAAAGCTCTGAAGTACATTCAGAGTGAATGCTAGAATCCGCAGCCTGCTACAAAACTACTAACATAAAATCAAACACAAAATCACAATAAACGCTTTCAACGTGGACAGCTTAGTTCGGATCCCACCTTGTAAACATGCAAACGACATCGATAACTTCGTTAAAAAGTTAATGCACATCCTTGTCAGTTAAATAACTAACCAACGACGTCCCTGATGTCGAACTCTATTTCCCGAAAGCAGAAATGTTAACATTTCAAGACCTTCCCAAAAGCAAAGATGTTAACTTTTCAAGACAGGTCACCATAGAGATTCTCAGATGCTCAGACATATCTCATAATGCTATTCTATGAAACAGTTCTGAATACTGTTTGTTGTGATTTTTCCGGCGTCTATTATAGTTGCCCACCCAATCAGGAGGTAGAGCAAATTGTTACGGCCGACCCAATTGGGTCGACAAAACAGCCAGGAGAGACCGCGCGTGGAGCGGGGAAGGTAGCCAGCTGAGAGCGAGGGGAACCCGCACCCCGTCCCTCGGTTGACCCGTCACCCTGAGAGGGGGTCGGCTGCGAGGTGGGGGCGAATAACACTCCGGGCTACAGCCTTCCACCTAGAACGGGTAGGAAGCCCATTCGCGTTTTTCTGGCAAGTCCGCGCTCAGGGCTATATAGGCGCCCGACCGCAAATGTTAAGGGCCGAAATGTGAAATGCCGATTGCCGAGTGCCGATTGCCGTGTGCTGATTGCCGTATGCCGAT
>SMGT01010532.1:37751-55639 GCA_004794575.1 Lanistes nyassanus | reverse complement strand
TTGGTGGAAACACTGGCCGTCAAACTCGAATGTGTTGAGTTTGAGGACCAACTCCGCCCTTCTTGCACTTTCTTGAAATATTTGTATCCACGATCACGTTCTTTTTGCCCAGAGCCTCCTCTTTGCGCTTCAGCATCTCCAAAAGAAATATGTGGTACACACTGCAGATTTCGGGAGTAATGTACGCAACGTTAGCTGGTGCTTCGCACATAGCGAAGTGCCTGAAGGGGAAGGTCTGACACATCCAGATTTACCGAGCATGTCTTTCGCGCATCTAATTATGAAAGACCCCATGCCAGATCCTTTTCCTGATACAGGTGAAGAGGGGTTCCTGGGAACCAGGTATGTTGCCTGGATAGGCCAATTGGTATGGCTGGAGACTAGCAGGTGAAAGGTTCCTTGTTCGAATCCTGATGTGGCCAAGGATTATTTCCTGGAGTTCTATATTCTGCAAACTCTATTCGGCTATCTTCCCGAACATTAAGCTTCCTGTCCACACTGGTCATCTTACTGCACAGCTTACCCGATCCCCTTATATGTACCCAGTTTGCGGCGAGAAGTTAAACAACCAATAACCAACCAACCGTCTTTGAAACCGGCCAGTCTGTCTACTTTGTTCAGACACAGATGTTTGTTTCGTGTTCAGTCTAGGAGATTCCAAGGTGACTGCGAAACGTTTGGTCTCAAAGCCTTTTGTAACCGAGCCGAAGAGTAGAACAAGTATTTTTAAAGTGTGACTTTCTGTGTCGTTCCTAACCGAAGATCCTAATGTTAACACAACACTAGGGTCGAACAGCTGTAGCTGGTTGAAGAATGTTCCAGCTGTTGCGATAGTATTACTAGGGCTATTTAGTAGAGTTTGTAATGTAACTCTGAGTTAATGTGCGTAAATAAAGTATTTACAATTTACGTTTATTCTCTGAATCTGAACGGCATGCGTTTTGCGTGAAACGTGATAAAAGATACTGCAGGGTGGGTTTTTGTAAAGTTAAATATTGGTTTGCAAGAATATCAAGATTTTCAATAATTTAGACACACGTTGTTCTGCTGGGGGGAAACTGTGACCTGTGTACAAACACGCTCTTATTTGTGGAAACTGGCTGGATTGGGTGACCGTTCGCATCTCCTGTGTACAGGTGAAGGTCTACAATAAATACATCCGGAAGTGCAGATAAGAGCGTTTATGAGAGCCATCTCCAGGCAGCAAGATGTAAATGTAAGGAAGTTAAGTCCCCTGTGCAAGATCTCGCCCCGCGAAGACTGACGCAATCTGAGGACAGCATCACGACGTCATACGACTCGTGACGTGGACAGTTTATATGGCGTCAACAGACGTTAGCAAACATCTATCGGACTGTCTGTCGTTTGTTTGGCCTCATGTTGTTCATACACAGTCACGGGCACTTATACTGTAGCTGGTGTCGGATTGGCTGACAGGGCCGGGCGTGTCGTCGTGACGAGGAAAGCGACGAGACGGAAGATAACTGGCGGACGCTCCCCCACTGTTGAGACTCGAGCACCTGGCGTTGAAAACGTCTCATCCATCTTTGCCGACGAGCAAAGCTGTTAAGAAATCTGGTTGTCATACCAAATATTATGAGACAAACAGGTTGCAACAAACGATCAAGGGAGCAGAAGGAAAGATGAAGTGGAGAAATAGACAATGAAAACATTGATGATGGGTGTCACTACCTCATTTCCCTGTGTCAACGATTGTAGATGTGTTAGAGAACGAGATAAAGCAACGAAGGTTTACATCAAAGGAGTTGATAGTTCAAAACGTCATGTAGAAGACGGCTTAAAGAATACTTAAGATTCAACATTCATTTGAAAATTGCAGACTAGAAAAAATGGTTTGAATGTACACGTGATCGTTCACAAAGAGATGAAGGGGGAGGGAGGGAGGTAGGGCGGACGACAATAAAACCTTTCGGCTTCTTTTGTTACTCCAGAGTTATTACAGTAAACTTTCTAACGAGTTACTTCCCCTAACTGCAGTCTCCCTCGGGAAAGAGCTATGTCACAATTATCTGTTATTTGTCTGATTTCTGATTGTCAACCTCCACTCCAGATCAAGTCAACCCTAAAAGGCGTCTTGCAGCAAGCAAGCGCCCAGAAACGTACACAAGCACCTGATCTACATTACCATCTGGCAAATTCCTGAAAACACATTAATACTCAGCCATGTTGTTGCTGGTTCTTTGTCGTTGGTAAATTTTCCTGAAAAAAAGGTTTTAGAAATGAATTTGAGTAGCGGGCCATGAGTGTGTTACGTGTGTGTGTGTATTGTTATCTGTGTGTATTGTTATATGTGGGTATTGTTATATATGTGTATTGTTATCTGCGTGTTTTGTTATCTGTGTGTATTGTTATCTGTGTGTATTGTATCTGTGTTGTGATATGTGTGTATTGTTATCTGTCTGTTTTGTTATCTGTGGGTATTGTTATTTGCGTTCGCATATTACTGTGTTTCCTTCAAGACTCGCTTGAGAATAATAAAAGGCTGTCTGTGTACATAAATCATGTAAGTTTACGATTACTTGTCAGCAAGTTCTGAGCAACCTGTTATCGGTCAAAATTGTGAATTTATTACGAGTTTTGGATTTGTATCACCATAAACAAAGTGACTATTGTGCGTAAGTGCATGTGTTTATTAAAATCTAAATCTGTGAACAGAGCCGTTTTCTTACCCAAGCCGTGCCTTATGAAAGCAAATAGAAAGCAAACAATGCCAATCCCAGACACCATGCTGCCAGCTGTCCCTGTAGTCAAGGGAAGTAATTCCGCCTGTAACATACAGCAGACTGGTGTGTCACTGAGCGCAGACAGCGCTAACACTAGGAAGTCTTTCAGAAACACCGAAAATCTCACCCACTGTCCCGTGTCTGCACAACGATCATCTGTTGGTTGTTGGCTGATATTATACGCCTGCTTGTGGGTGCGTGTGTGTGCGCGCGCGTGCGCGTGTGTCTGTGCACCATTCAAAATGGCGGGGACGGTAGCGCGGACATTGCCTTTAATTTAAATTTAGAAGGGATTTCACAATACAGTTACTACTACAGAAATATTTCACAATGAAAGCTTTCACCAACAGATTAAAACTAGAATATACCTGATTACTGCATTTATTTACGCTTGTGAAGTGTACAAGCAGTGACATGGAATTCTTTTTTAAAAAATTTCGTTGATAAACTTTATTAATGGAAGTAAGGTAGTTCACAAGAAGTATTTCTTAAACATGTCAAATTCTTTTGGGTTCCAAGAGATTTTCTTATGTCCGAGCCCCGTGAGTTCAAAGGCGGGGTTGGGATGGGGTGGGGGTGGGTGGGGGCGGAATAAAATACGACAATAAAAATCTTTCTGCTTTTTATTGCTACCTAGGAACCATACATATAAACAGTATTTTGAAGTAACCTTCGTAAAGTGTCGCTACCGCTAACAGCAATAAATCTTGGGAAAGAGCTATTGGTTTTGTGATCAACCTTAACAGACGTTACACAAGCACGCCCACACACACTTAATCCAAATTGAATTCTGGGAAATGGATAAAAACATTCATGAGCATCCACATTGCTGGTTCTGTGCCGTTCATACATTTCCCTGCAAACCTTCAGGTTTGAATTTTAGCAACAGGACATGAGTGGAAGCACAAATTCGTCACAAAATTATGAAATTGTTCAAATAATAATAGAACCAGCAGACTGATAAAAACACGTAAGGGGTAAACATGTTATAAGGAGCAGTTCAATTAGTCAGACTAATGCACCAAATTTTCAAGACTATTCAATGATTTGGTTGGAAACACAGCCTGTCTCAAAATTTTAGGAAAATAAATTGTCGACAACAAATGCAATTCTTTATTCCAATGAAACCACGTGTTCCGGCCAGCAAAGCTTAATTAACCCTCATAATACTTCATAAACACATGACTGAGAATCGCTAATAGGTAAGTTTAACATAATTTCTCTTAAAGCAATAGGACAGACATACAAATATTTATTATAGATGCGTACTTACATTTTCGACGTTAAAATGTTCTAGTAGTTTGCTACTTCATCTTCTTTGGAAAACGGATCAGGAATATTTTAAAACTGTTTTTAATGCAGTGATGCGAACCTTTTATGCCGACCTCAAGTATCTGGCCCAACTCGAAAAACGTCTGAAGAACTAATCCAACCTTGTGCAAAAAAAGTATTTCTTTGGATTTAAATGGAGAGGTTTGTCTTAGGAATGCTGCTTATACCATTTTTAGAATCTGTGGACGTACTTTTGATCAACTTGTGACAAAATGGAGTATTTTGCTGAATTGGCAGATGGTTCGCTTAGACAGACAGACAGACAGACAGACAGACAGACAGACAGACAGACAGACAGACAGACAGACAGACAGACAGACAGACAGACAGACAGACAGACAGACAGACAATGAAGTTTCGCCAAACCTGCAGCAGGAGATGATATAGCTCCGCCCGTCTCCATGTCCACACGACACAATAAACACGTTTTCCTGCACAGCTCCTGCATCAAACTCTCGCTACAGCGACTTGTAAGCAGTGAACATTGAGTGAAATTGTCTGTGCACTCTGCAGTGAGCCCCAAATCAAAACAAAGATGATTCTCTATTACAGGTTGTTTAGCCTATTATTTGTACACTATATTTTGCTGTTCGGTAGTCATCTGTAGCTGACGAATCTGCACAAATCAAAGCGGTGCGTTCGCTTTCATTCGCTCCAAACACCCCTACCCCCACCCCTTGTTAGAGTTCAAGTTCAAGTTTCTTTATTCTTTTACCCTCAGGGGGTATTCAGAAAAAAAGAAAAATTGTTAAAGAACACGTCAATCATAATTCACCTGGCATTAGAATATACATATATTGATAAATAAACTAAATGATTAGTAAACACCCAAATAACACTCTCAATCACGCACGCAGACCTACCCACACGCACAAACATAGGCACCTATTCATCTATTCATTAATGTACTCTACTAAGAAGTATTTTAACAAAATGCACTAACTTGGTCAATACAGTTTTGTTTTTGCAAGAAAAGAGTTTATAAAGTTTAAATGTATTTGGCCGGCTCAAGTAGTATGGTGTCAGTGCGGTGTTGCGTTCAGCTGTTAATTTGTCACATAAGAAAATATAATGGAATTCATCACCTATGTCTTTTCTGTCACACAGCGTACATAATCGTTCATGCCTAGGGATGTCTTCGTGTCTGAGTTTGTTAACAATGAAGTTATTATCTAATGTCAAGAATAGCAGGCGGCAGTGAGAAGAGAAAGATTCTAACTTTACACCGTCCCACGTGGTTTACTGGCATCGAAAGTAAGAGGTTCTAAGATTTTCCTGAACTTCTTCAAAAACTGTATTTAAAAAGTGGATGCAATTAAAAAGTCCCAGTAGAAATCCTACATGAAGATCTTTGTAATATATTGGGACTGAGAATGATAGGCGTCTACAGCTGCCCTTTACTAGGACTGTTTGTGCCGGGGTCAGCGTAATGTGCCGAAGATATGAATGGAAGCGGGATGCTCTGAGTTCCACAATTCCGCCAATCCGCAGGAAAGAGCTACCGATCGTCAGCCAATCAGGGGCCGCGGTGCAGAGAAACACCAACGCCAGTGTCTAACACAGCAAACTCAACCGAACCTCCGTGAGATTAGAACATGGCTGAAGACTAAGGAAATGTTTCCTGGCTGTAACAATGAGTCCAGTAAGTAACCGTTTTGGAGGAAGGGACCTCCAAATGTAAAATACAAATACTTACCAGCCACATTAAGTTCGAAGGTCACATTAAAGTTTCCCTGTTGGTTCGTTACTGTAAAGTTGTCAGTTCCGTTGTCGTTGACAGTGGTGTCTGTAACGTGCACGGCATAAATGGCCAGGTGAAGATCAAAACCATGTCTATCACGCTGTAGAACCTGGTTCACCCTTCCCAGAGTCGAACAACTCATACATACTCACTTATACACACACAGTGCGCACACAAGAGCAACAAGCGCTCACATGCTCACGTGCACTTACACGCTGTCAGGGAACTGGGTGACGTCAGCTAGTGTTATCCAAACACCAAACGTGCTCAAGCACTGTTCACCTTCCAAGTGATTGCGCGAAGTAAAGTGTACCGCTAGTTACAGATGGGAGTCTAAGACCTCGATGTTATCTATTTTGTGATTGGCTAAACCGACTCATGCGGACAATTAGGGAAAAGGGTCTATTGTCAAACTTACGGGGGAAGTTTCACAAATGGGAAAGTGGATGGTTGAATGGTTCAAATGCTGGGCTCCGCGCCGCTACTCAAAATACACTACTCCACTACTCTACAGACTATAAAACTACTCCACTACTCTACAGACTATATAACTACTCCACTACTCTACAGACTATATAACTACTCCGCTACTCTACAGACTATATAACTACTCCGCTACTCTACAGACTATATAACTACTCCACTACTATACAGACTGTATAACTACTCCACTACTCTACATACTATTTAACTACAGTCAGTCCCACCTTGGACAGTTTAGGGCTCTCACAGATTTCGAAATCACTAAGGCAAGAACAGATTTTCTCCGACAGTTTAAATGAAAGCTAAAAAGATGCTTGTTAAGCCCATACGTAGAAAGTCGGTTCCCGGATGACTGATCACTAGGTTACAGACTCATTGACACAATGACTTTATATAGCAAAGCCACGCGAATCTTCTGACAATAGAAAGATCTCCAACATTCTAGCAAGTTCCCTATGTAAAAACACTGTCTCTTCCAGAAGATTCAAGAACAATTACATCAGCTGCCCTGTCGAGGCTGTTATTGCGAGAACATGTTTATGTGACCCTGCGCGATGTCAAACAATATCGCCTGTATATAGACCGATTACGGAGACAAATTTGTGGTGTAAAAAACCTTTTTGTGTTATTTCAAATTCTACATGCTCCTCTGGTTTCATGAATATAGTTTGCCTTCCATCCCTTGCTTTCCCATACTCGTACTGTGCACTTGTATTCTTTAAAACAAAAATAACAGAAAGTGGAGTTATCGACCGTGTGAATACATACAGTGTGATATATAGAACGATATAGACGCCGAAAAGATTATGCGACGACGAAAAACCAGAGTTCTTACCTGTCTCACAGATTACACCTACATCCTCGTCATGATTGCAGTAACGACTGTAGTACTGTCCGTAATGCTCACACTGTGCCAGACTGGGTTCTGTTCCCTCACATGTTATGAATTCGAACAGAATGAAACCTGTACCGGCCCCGTACCTGGCTGAGCTTACAGCTGTTCCGTCAGTGCTGTCAGGTCATCACATTAAACACTTGAAAGTTATTATTGGGTCAATATCACAAAATGAGAGAAGAAAAGTATTTCTCAAAGTTACACAATACATTAAAAATATCCATGTACAGAAAAATAGATCTTTTATATGTGAATATTGCCTGTAAATATCACTTCTACATTTTAATTCCTGTCAGCCATCATCCTGTATTTTCTCTGTCCCATAACCTTTTTGTGCTAGGGAAGACTTTCAAGAAAAATACTGTTTGTTATATAAATACTGGCATGTTTTGTATGAAAAAAGAACACGATTAAGTAAAAGGTTGTATATCAAATTATTAGTCGACGGCATAGTTAGAAGTGCTTCGTTCTGTTTGATGAGAGTGAAAGTTTGTCATTTTTATGTGCAAAAACTGTTAGTGGCTTAGAAGTACGACATAAACAGATGACATAAGCCAGTACGTGTCGAAATACAATGTCTGTTTAGTCCTTGATTACTCTTGGTGTTTGGTTGCGTTACAGTGGGATGTCTCCTTACCTGTATGTATATCCGTAACGACATGCGATGTCAAAAATTACTTTTGCAGTAATATCAGCCATACATCTGCATGCGATCACTGGCGATTACTGGCGTTTTATTATGATATAGTCAAGAGTTTTTAACGTTCGACATTAAGACGACTTATGACAAGACTTGAATAATATCGAAAAGTCCTTAGTCGACTAAAGTTACAGAGAGCAGTTCATCAAGAAATATAATTTACAGGTGGGTGGGTGCATGCGTGCGTGCGTGCTTGTGTGCGTTTTGCATCAATTAGACGATAATATTTCTTGCGTTCCGTCACATCAGTCGGCAAACGAGTATTATTAATAGAATTTCGACAAACTCCATCTGCAAGCTTTTGTTAGTTTCTCATATAGTCTACAAGTGAAAGCTTATAGTCGCATGTAATCTTTACACCAATGAGCGTCTGCGTGTCAAGTCCATATCATCTCTACACAAAAACTATGCATCCAAGCTGTAAAATTACAACAAGGTTTACATAAAAAGCTGATACAAGATAATAGACAATTTCTAGGTACTCTGAAGATAATGCGCTCTGGTTGCTACACACAAACACACAGTCCGTACCTGTTGAAGCCCAACATTCGGCAGGCTACCAGGACATCGATTTTTTCAAATAAACGACTGCACACTGTGTTCCATTCTCCATTGAAAAATATCTCTAGACGCCCAGCCTCTGAAGTCCCGTTCATCAGACGTGCTTTCATCTGACCTAATAATTTTCAAGCACACTGAAATTAACTTTGACAGAATTGGTCAAGCTTCTCAATTTCACAAAGAAATTGCATTGAGAATTACCTTACAGAATTCATATCAAAATTACAAAGCTTCTTAGATATATGTGAAGTTGTTTGATTCATCTGCTAGTATTAGAGTAGACTTGGCCTGGAAAAAATCTACTGTTTTTCAGTTATGTCAATCTACGCAACTAACTATGACGTTTATATTTTCCACAGCAAAAATAAACACACTGATTAATACACTATATTACCTGTTATGTGGTAATTATAACTCGAAATGTTAACGACATGTAACCATAAACACCATTCTGTGCTCATATTTTTATAATAGTTATGCCTGCATTTCGTCTCTTTCGTCTTGCATTTCGTCTCATCAGAAAGACCGCTTATGAACATTTTTCTATCACTCGTATTGTGCAGGTGTATTCTTCATACCTAAACGCACTGAAATGTATACTTGTACAAAGAATAGGTTAATAGTGACATTATATAGGATATGGGTACATAGTGTGTAGAATGATCTAGACGTTAGAAACATTATGGAATGATAAACTACAGACGTTTTCACCTGTCTTACAGATTACACCAACATCCTCGTCATGATTGCAGTAACGACTGTAGTACTGTCCGTAGTGCACACACTGTGCCAGACTGGTTTCTGTTCCCTCACATTCCATGACATCAAACAGAATGAAACCTGTACCGGCCCCGTACCTGGCTGAGCTTACAGCTGCTACGTCAGTGCTGTCAGTTCATCACAGTAAACACTTGAAAGTTTTTATTGGGTCAATATCACAAAATGAGAGAAGAAATTTCTCAAGCTTACAAAATACATTTAAAATATCCATGTACAGAAACAGATCTTGTATATGTGAATATTGCCTGTAAATATCACTTCTACATTATAATTCCTGTCTGCCATCTCCCTCTTTGTATTCTCTCTGTCTCCTGACCTTCTTTGGCTGGGAAAGTGTTAGGAAGAAAATAATGTTTGTGATATAAATACTGGCAGCTCTAGTCAGATCAGTGACGTTTCATTAATAAGAGCACACTCAGTGTCGAGATGGAATGAAACAAACCATCGTCTCATAAACAGACAGCCTAAGGTTTCTTGCATGTTTTTCAGGAAGAAAAATCAAACAAACAAAAAAGAACAATATAAGGTGAACAGTTTTATAAAAAAATGTTAAGCAACGATATTTTTAGAGGTGCTTGTGTCTGCTGGTGAGAGTGAAATTGCCAGTCATGCTGATATGCAAAAAATGTTAGTGGTTTAGAAGTACGACATAAACAGATGCCATAAGCCAGTACGTGTCGAAATACAATGTCCGTTCAGTCCTTGACTACTTCTGGTGTTTAGATGGGTTACAGTAGGATGTTTCTTACTGTATGAACGTGCGATGTCAAACATTACCTTTGCAAAGTAACAGTGATACGTGTGCATGCGATTACTTGTAAATACTAGAGTTTCAAAATAATATAGTAATGAGACGTAAATCTAAATTGTAACAGTTGACATCATGACGACTTATGACAAGACATGAATAATATAGGAAACTCCTTAGTCGACTGAGGTTACATCGAGCAGTTCTTGACGAAATAGAACGTAAGGCATGTTTGTGCATGCGTGCGTGAGTGCGCGCGCGCGCGCGTGTGTGTATGTGTCAAGCAGTGGGCTTGAATCACTTTAATTCCCGTAACACGAGTTGAATCATTTATTGTGTTATTGGTGATAAAGTGTGACATTTGTCTCACCTACAGCAGTAAGATATTTTTACAGTTGCATGAAATCTTTACACCAGTGAACGTCAGATTTAGTGTCAAGTCCATATCATCTCTACACAAAAACTATGCTCCAAGCTGTAAAATTAGATCAAGGTTTCCATAAAAAGCTGATACAAGATAATAGACAATTGCTAGCTACTCTGAAGATAATCCATTCTGGTTGCAACACACAAACACGCAGTGCGTACCTGTTGAAGCCCAACATTCGGCAGGCTACCAGTGCATCGTTTTTTTCAAAAAAATCACTGCACACTGTGCTCCATTCTCCGTTGAAAAATATTTCTAGACGCCCAGCCTCTGAAGTCCCGTTCACCAAACGTGCTCGCATCTCATCTGATAAATTTACAGTGAACTGAGTTGAACTTTGACAATATTGATATAGCTTCTCAATTTCACAAAGAAATTGCACTCAGAATTACTTACAACATTCGAACTGGACGAAGCTAGAACAGAACAAAGACGAAGACAATCTACGTGTTTCGGGGCACTACCCCTTCATCAGGACGACACAAAAACGACGAAAACACGAAAAAGAAAAAAAAGAAAAAAACTTTGCTGCTGGCTGGATGGGACGAAAATGATCCAGGGACAGTAAGAGGGGTTAAAGAGGGGCAGCCAATCGGAAGGTGGGTAGGAAAGGGTAGAGAAGGGTGGAGGTGGGGAGAAGAAAGCGCGGGTAAGGGGGCGTCAGTGAGTGAAAAAGAGTGGGAGGGAGGTGAGAGAAAAAGTAAGAGAGAAGGAGGGGTGAGGGGTTGAGGGAAAAGGCGGGAGGGGGAGAGTCAGTGTTTTAGGTTGAGTCCAGTAGGTACCATGGTGCCAAAATGGGTAATGAAGCAGGACTCAATATTCTTACGGTCAGTGGAGTCGCCCTTCATTTTCCAGAAATCACAGACCCTCATGTTGTCGGCTGTGTGTATGGGTGTACTGAAAGTGGCATTGTGTGGTATATGGATACATGCTGTATAGAATGATCCAGACTTGAAATGAAAATGATTATGGAGCGAAAAACCCCAAGATGTTTTCACCTGTCTTACAGATTACACCGACATCCTCATCGTGATTGCAGTAACGACTGGAGTAACCTCCTTTGTGCACACACTGTGCCAGACTGGTTTCTGTTCCCTCACACGCCGTGTCATCAAACAGAATGGAACCTGTACCGGCCCCGTATCTGGCTGGCCGTGCAGTAGTTACGTCACTGCTGTCAGTTCGTCATATCAAACACTTGAAATAAATAATTGATGTAGATCACAGAATGACTAAGAAAGTACTTTCCAAAGTTACACAATGCACTTAGAATGTTCATGAAAAGAAATAGATCTTGGTTAAATCTGAGTATTGCCTGTGAATATCACTTCTCCCTCTCTTTCTATCTGCCAGCCTATGAGATTTTGATTAGTCATGCTGGTTTTTTGGGGGATATAGCGGAAATTTAAAAGAACCTAAAAACTAGATTGCTGCCAAGTATGCGGGCTATAGGTTCCACACGAAACCAATATTACAGACACAGAGGAAGAAAAAAGATGAGTTCCGAACCTGTTGAAACCTAGCATTCTGCAGGCCACCATGACTTCCTTATTTCCAAAGTCATGTCCACACACAGTGTTCCATGTTCCATTGAAAAATATCTCCAGACGTCCTGCCTGTGAGGTCCCGTTCACGAGACGCGCTTTTATGTCTTCAGCTGATAGTTTTACAGCAAAATGAAGATCACATCGTCAACACAATCTGTAAACCTTTTTAAGAAGTTTTTTTGAATGATTACCTTAGTAAGATGTGCCCATTCGTTGGTTTGTGATGTCCGGCAAGGTCTTTTGTATCGCCTTCAAGCAGCTCACACCCCCTCCCCACGTGCGCATTAGCGAGCGCCTCCATCCCCCACCCCCAGCGCCCAACCACACGCACACTGACACACTCACACGGTTGGTGGGGAAGGATGCACTTTCCTGTTTGATCTAAGTCATAAATAATTTAAGACAGCTCACATAATAATGTTCTAGTAAAATGTGACCAGGTAAATAGGAATATGTGAATATGTTGACGCGTATTCCGTGAACGTAACACGAAATGTGTATTACAGAAGTAGCTACCCTGTGGAAAATCAGTCGTAGTGTTGGTTAGACGAAGGTTCGGAGTGGGAAAGAGCGAGACACACAACATCACAATATTCTTATCTTAAAGAAGTAAACACACAGGTTTAATGGTAGCATACAAATGTTGACGTTTGCCATGTGGAGTAAATAAAGTCAAAGAAAAGTGTGTAGACGTCTGTGTGTGCGCGTGCGTGCGTGCTAACTTGGTAAACAGAGCCATATGCTTACCCAAGCTGTTCCTTATGAAAGAAAACAAAATGCAAACAGTCCCAATCACAGACACCATGTTGCCAGCTGTCCTTGTAGTCAAGGGAACTAATTCCGCCTTCAACATACAGCAGACTGGCGGGTTACTGAGCGCAGACAGCACTAGCCTTGGGAAGTCTCTCAGAAACACCGGAAACCTCACCCACTGTCACGTGTCTGTACAATGATAATCTGTTGGTTGGCGGGTGATGTAATTATACGCCCGCTTCTCTGGTTAAAAGAACTGCTAGAAAAGTTGTATACCGTTTCAGACGAGTGGAATCTAATAAACTTACAAAACTATTTGCATTTACGGACAGAATGCCAACGAGCTCTTGCTGAAAAAAACCCTAGACATTTTAAATATGTATACAAGCCATCTGGCTAATCCAGTCGATAAAGCCTGCACACCCATCAGCAGACGGTATGACCTTGACCTGTAGCAGTGGTGATCTCCATGCCGATTCACAACGTCCATGCCGGAATGAATTTCATCTGCAATTCCCAATATCAGCCAGTGAAAAAAAAATATATAGTTCTGATATATGTCTAAATCATCAAAATGTATCTTCCGTAGGTGAATCTGATATAATGAATAACTATAAGATAAAGTGTTAGACATAAGCATATGTAAAATGACGCGTTAGATATAAATACGTGTTAATGATTTAGGCATAAATGTCTGTAAGATAAAGTGTTAGACACAAATACTTGTAGCAAGAAGTGTTAGATATAAATATTGTGAGATGAAGTGCTAAACAGAAATGCATGTAAGATAAAGTGTTCGATATAGACACATGTAAGATGAAGTGCTAGATAGAAATACATGTAAAATGAAGTGTTAGAAAGACATGTAGATAGAAATACATGTAAAATGAAGTGTTAGAAATACATTTAAAACAAAGTGTTAACTAGAAATACATGTCAGATGAAGTGTTAGATGACGAAAAGGTAGGCAATGGAACGCCAGTCAAACGTCGATGTAAGGTGATGTGGGGAGTCATCTAATGTTTTGTCAGCTTCCGTCTGCAAGTGCAATACAATATAATGCAATACGTTTTTATTCATCCTTGACAGAAATTTGGTCGCAAACCCAGGAAGACACATAACGGTCCACGACATGGCTGGTCTTGCAGGGAAAGCTTTCGTGATGACAGCAGGATCTGGAAGGGTCATAAGGGGCTTGATGACCTGAAATCTACAGACGTATGATCCCAGCGTCTTTACTGAGGAAGACTGAACATCTTTGGTAACAGGCGAGCAGATGGGTGAACAGCATCCCAGCAGTCCTAACCTACCATCAACCGACACAAGGGCACCAGTACAAGCAACAGACGACGTCGTTTCCGAGCTTCAAAGAAGCCCGATCGTTCTACATAAAGAAAATCAAACAGAAGACCTGTTGAATACCAGTGTCATGCAATATATTTTGTCTCTGCAAGCGCCCTATGTGCACTGGCGCGAGCGTTTGACGTCATTTGGTATTAAACGTCGGTGTTCTCGCAATAGCAGTGGACGTAGTTATTCTAGAAACTTCTCGACGAGACACTTTTTTTAAAGGGAATGTTCTAGATTGTTAGAAATACTTCGATTGAAAGGTTTGTGAGACTTTTCTTTATAAAGGGGGGACTGGGAAGAGCGTGTGTCAGTCATCCGTCAATTAGTCAGTCAGAAGTCAAGCGAGTAAGTGCAGAGTAGAAGAGTTACCAATACAAGAACTTGAGATTTTATAAAACCGTTGTGCTGAAGTGCACAGCTTTACAGTTTTTTTTCTGGAGGATTCTGTTCAAAATTAAATAAACAACGCTTCGCTGAAATTCGTGGGACTGCTGTCGGCAGTGGACTGGATGGCTAGATCATCTTTAAACAAACACTGTGAGCTAAACGCCGGTGTTTGACACACACACACACACCCTGTGAGAAAGGGGTCCACGGCATAGTGTGAAGGTCGTGTGTGAAGTGGTGGATTATAACAGGCAGTGCGCGCCTGACCATGGACCGCATTTTTTTAATTGCAAGATAACAATGCGTGTGGAATCAGCAACAAGGATTGTGTGCGGCGGGGTGAGGGGGGTGAGGTGGGAGTGGGAAGTCGTTCTAACGCCTGGTGATTGGCAATGCCTCTTCCGGTATCTCGTCACTGCGTTGGACTCAAACTCCAAACCGAAAAGTGAGATGAACGCAGGATACTGACGAAACCAGCCTCTAGTTTGAGTGAGGAAAGTCAGGCAGATGGACCCGCCTTGAGGAAAAAGCATCCACTGCACTGGATGCAGGAACATCCAAAGCCAATCTGCCGACAAGGCCACATTACTCATCAGCGGAAGGCCGCGTTACTGTAGAGCCAGAAAGGTCGTCCTTTCCCGCAAAACAAGAGATTACTGCCACCAGGAAGATTGTTTTGAACTGAGGCAATCTTTTGTTTCAACGTTACGGAGAGCACACGCCACGAGTTCCCTTCTAATTCAGTTCGTAAGTGCTGGGAAGCGTGTTGGCCACTAAAAAACCTCAAGAATTGTAGACGTTGAAACTTCATTTGAAGATACATTATCTCCTCTATTCCAGTCCGCAGAGAGATACTGCAGCCGTTGGAACATTTTTGGTTGTTGTTGAGTTTGTTGAAATAAGTGCACGTAAGGGCCAGCTAGCTAGAACTCAAGAGCTAACAGAGGAAGGAACTGTAATGCAGATTGAAAACAAAGACGCACGCACGCACGCACGCACTCACGCACGCACGCACGCACGCACACACCAACTCACAGACTGAGAGCCTTCATTCGCTCGTGACATTAATGGAGAATATTACGTAATGCTCCTAGCTGTGAGCAGACGTGAAGTAGCAATATCACTCGATAACTGCAGTCGATGTGTTTAGTGACGTGTAGCAAGTTGCTCGTGGAAACCTAAACAAAGAGTGCCACTTATCGTTGATTCACTTCTAGATGTGGCGACATTTCCTTTCTTTCTCTCTTTCTGTCTTTCCCCTCACCCTCTCTCTCTCTCTCTCCTTTTTTTCTGAATAATTGTTTACATGAGGGCTCGCACTCGCCCTTACGGTTCAAAGAGTGCTTGTAAGACTCGCTGTGGCTGTACAACATCCGGACTGTGGTGCAGAAAGCTACATGGAATTTTGAGAGGTTAGTCTGGGATTAGATCATGTTGATAAAATGAGGAAATTTCTGACCACTTTAATGATAAATCCACGAATTATATCTTTATATCACGTGGTTTGCCTGGTTTCAGATGTCTAATCGCCTAACGCATAACTCATTTCTTCAGACAGATCATTAACACATCGTCTGTGTCTGCATCACCCTAGACACATTCCCTGTTTATTAGGAAGAATCTGCATGAAAACATTTTCAAAAATAAATGATTTACCTTGGCTTTTCAGCTATTGAAATAGTTTGCATCAGTCTGTAAAAGTCTTTTAAAAGACTCCTGGCTTGTCGATTGCATCAGGCGAAGGATCTCTTGGTTAACACTAGTGGTTATTTGAAGTTTCCCAGGCCTTCACCGTGTCTGAAACATGTTAAAGCTCTGCTCGTGCTACTTTTTAACCTCTGGCTTACTCTGTCTACCCCCACCCCCACCCTCTAGTAAGGTTTACTTTTACCCCTCCCACTGCCCTGGCTTGACCTTTCTGCACGCCCTGTCCCTTAAAACTAAAACCAGTGCTGCATTAATCTTTCACTCAATCAGGAATTGCTTATAAACGCAAATCTCTTGAAAGGTGAGTGACTTCATGGGAAACATCCTTAGTCTTATCAACTTGATCATTTGGTTTTGCTTCGAATCAAATCACTTCCGTGTGATTTTAGCTTATCGCCCAGAACCGATCTATGCGTTACCTCTCTATGGGGATTTGCAGTGGAGGTTCAGCAAGATAAGGTTTTTCCCTCTTTTGCATAGATGGTTGAACAGAAAATAATTACTTATTCCCATGTGATAAGTGCCATAGGAAGTGGAGATGAATAAAACTACTAGGAAAGAGGTCACGTTGACATTGGTTTAAATAGGAAGCACGTGCGCCGTAACAGCTAAAATGGAGGGTCTGAAGTGAAGTCTTATCAACATGATCTAATCCCAGACTGATCTCTCAAACTCCCATGTAGCTTTCTGCACCACACAGTCCGGATTTTGTACAACCACAGCGGGCATTACAAACGCTCTTAGAACCGGAAGGATTACTCAGAAAGAAAGAAGGAAGGAAAGAGAGACAGAGAGAGAAAGGAGAGAACGAAAGAGAGAAAGAAACAAAGAAAGACAGACAGAAAATTTCGCCACAGCGAAACAGCAGCATAAAAAGCAACGGGAAAATATGCAGTTGACTTCAGCTTTCATGTTTTCCCATTTCTTTTATTCCAACGGCTTAAAATGGGCCCTAACTTCGCCCATAGTCTCCATCGTATGTACCTTGGAGTTCCCTGCAGTCTCTACGTATGTTTTAAAAAATTTAGGGAAAAAACACTAACGGCGATAAAAAATATAATGTCAGCGCAGTTGGAAAGTAAAACTCATTATTCCTACCTGAAATCTGTCTGGTGTGAATTCTGTAAAAAAAAAGCTGGAATGAAAAAAGTAGCGGAGCTGATCATTGGCGGTTGACCATTTAAACCAGTGCTACGACAAACAACAACAACCAACAGATGATCGTTGTACAGACACGTGACAGTGGGTGAGGTTTCCGGTGTTTCTGAGAGACTTCCCAAGGCCAGTGCTGTCTGCGCTCAGTAACCCGCCAGTCTGCTGTATGTGGCAGGCGGAATTACTTCCCTTGACTAAAGGGACAGCTGGCAGCATGGTGTCTGGGATTGTTATTGTTTGCATTCTGTTTGCTTTCATAACCCAAGGATTAGGTAGGTATAAGACTCTGTTCACACATTTAGATTTTTATAGACACACACACACACATGCACGTACACACACATGCACGTACACACATATGCAGGTACACCCACACATATGCACACTTTTTGTGTTTTACTTTCTTCACCTGACAAATGTAAATCTGACTTACTGTACTTTGTACTTTGATTAAACCTGTGAGCTCACTCATTAATATTTAAAAAGAATATTGTGATTTTTTAACCCCTTCTCAATCCAAATCTTCGTCTTCGCCAACACTGTATGATTGATTTTACACAAGGTATCTACTTTTGTCG
>SMGT01010532.1:14186-27749 GCA_004794575.1 Lanistes nyassanus | reverse complement strand
GGTCACGCAGGCGGGGAGAGCAACACGGAGGTCGGTTGTCTCTTTCAAAACCCCCAGTTCGCAACATAGATGCTTGGAAGGTTTCTATGCTTCTTCACTTATAGAGGACTGTCAACTCTATGCATGTATGCATGCGTCCTTTGGGGGGAGATGCGCCAAACATCTCTACACGCTGGCAGGAAGCGTGAAAAAACAGCTGTGCAAATAAAGACGGTGAGGCAAGAGTAGTGAACGGTCTCCCTGAGAATCAGAGTTTCTTGTGATACCTTGATCTAGGCAACTGGGTGAATGTTTTAGCAATTCATCTTACGATAATTGACAGATCTAGTACATCATGACGTTTTATGTCGTACTCTGGTAAGTTTTTAAAAGGCACAACGTTTGTATATTCTCTGCCGCCATCAGACATAGAGGCCTTTTGGGGTTTGGTACAGGGGGGCTCGCAATGCCATAAAACTCAAGGTCTGTACGAATATTTTTCTCTCTACCTCCATCTCTTAATCTTTCTCCTTCTCTCTTTCTCTCTCTGTTTTAATCATTCTCACATAATGTTTCATGTTACTTTCGTCAAGTTTTAACTGTTCATTTCATGGAACTGGCCCGTATGTTCATTTATTTTCTCTCTGATTTAAGCACTGACGGGAAATCTCTCTTACAATAGAATAATCTCAAACTTGTACTCAGCCGATGAACTAGTCTATGAGCTTTCTCATATGCTGATCTGAAAGGAAGTAAAATTTATACTCGCGCGGATTTACGGAAGGCACTTTGCAACTCCTGTTCATCAGCACGGCAACGGGCCAAGATCGTTTCCCCAATCAGCGAATGTCTTACAAATGTACAGGCTTGTGCATGCGCAGTCTGTATTCTAATCAAATATGGCTGCATTGTTTACTACTGAGTGCTGTTGGAAGCACATGTATTATATACAACATCCTTATGACGTACAGCCATTAGTCTTGTGATATGGGGGTGGGGTTAGGGTTAGGGTTTGGGTTAGGGTAAAAAAATTCAAGCTTTAAGAAAAGGACGAAAACCACTGTCAGTAACACTGATAAAAGCCACAAAAACTGCTAGTCGCATATATCATTTAGCGTCGCATGCCGAATATCGTGCTTCATGCATAGGAAAGAACGTCACAGCGATTAGATAACATGTACTGACGATGGCGATTGGTGGTTCTATGTAATACCTCATGCCATTGGGCCACAGACTCTGGCCCTTTTTCACACTCCATTGTCAATTTGAAGTTCATTTTTCAAACTAACGTAAAGCTGAAGTTGCTATATAGCGTTTTTCTGAACACATACCTCGGCCATTTCGATCTATAAAAGACTTCCATTTCAGCACCATCGACAGAGGAATCAACACCAACAAAGCGCAAATCAACAATAACAAACAACAATAACACAAGAAGAATTTGTGTTTTCTTCTTTTAGCCCTACCAACATTTTGTCGACGATATTTATTGTTTCCAGTGACCATACAGTATTCCAATAAATTGTTTGCATGTGTGTGTATGTGGGTGGGTGGGTGTGTGTGAGAGAGAGAGAGAGAAAGGGTGGGGCGCGCAAAGCCAAGGAGAATGTGAAAAAGCTTTACGCGGTACCAGACACCTTACATACACGCTATCCGGGTTGAACCCAGCCAAGCGTACAGCAGCGTCTGATACAGTAATAAATGTCTGTGTTATCTTGGTACCAGACACTTTACACACACGCTATCCGGGTTGAACCCAGCCAAGCGTACAGCAGCGTCTCATACAGTAATAAATGTCTGTGTTATCTTGGTACATCTCGCCTTGAGAATTAATGAAGGAGAAAAAAAGGGGGGTTATGAAGCAAAAAGTCTGCGAAAATTATTTACACTGTCACAATGGCATTTCAATAAAAACGTTATACCCGTGTTTTGTATGTAGCTTCTTACAGTTGCAACATTTACACTCTGTCAGTACTAATGTACTGAAATGACATTTTTCAGTCACCATGAGACAAAGTGTTCACAGTATCAACGTCAGTTGGGTAACAACTTGGTTCCTGGCTGAACGCGCAAAAAAATCCTTGTCATTCTCTTACTTAAAGATGTCTGTCTACATTACCAAAAACAAACAAAAATATTGTCAGCCATATGCGTTAGCTGTCTATGGGGTTTTGCAGCTGAGATTCAGCAAGACAAGGTACTTCCCTCTTGTGCACAGATGGTTGAACAGAATATAATTGCTTATCGTGGCTGCCCCATGTGTTAAGTGCCATAAGAGGTCAAGCTGACCTTGGGTTGGGAAGCACTTGTTCCGTAACGGCTAAAATGGAGTGGGGGGGGCTGAAGTGAAGGCACAGTCAGCACTTGACGTGAAATAAAACTTGCATCCACTGACAACCACTTTAGAAAGTGATGTTTGCACAAAAGTCATGACAACAGCTCGAAGTGAACACAGCTGTCTATAACAAACCCGATAAAAATTTGTTGATTATTACATTAGTTTATTTTAAAAGGAAAGATTTTTCTCTTTACAAATTCAGGTGTTGAAATGCAGCATGCAATGGCAGATGGCATAATGCGTTACCGTCCTCGCAAAAACAAACAAATAAAACACAGCCAACAAACTAACAAGCACGGCAGCATGCACATAGATTCGTTTCAGTCGAAACTGAATGGCATCTTCTCTGTACGTAACTCAAATGAGCTCTTGAACATGATTAATTTTATTTGACATAGTCGCTCCGCGCGATGCTGGAATTAAAATCCTCTGTGTTAGGATCTCAGCTCCCACCCCCCACCCCCAACTTTGCTGAAGTCAATGGCGGCATAATTGGTTTCCTGTTTTTGCGGAAGTGGTCGTTGTCTGTCAGGCTGGTACTGTGAGAAGTCCAGGTCGGCGTACACAAGACCTTCCTTATTGGCTGTTTCCAGCGTGATGGCTGCGGCATTCTGACGACAAAAATATTCCGATATCATACACATGTTGTACAACGTCGCCGTTTATACATATTTTTAGGCTGCTCAAGCTAGCCAGAGACAATCTTACTGCTAGCCCATGCTTACATCTGTTTGATATTTTAACGGCATTAAAGTTATTATAGTTTCTCGCATACAAACTGAATTGGAAGATTTAAGTTTGGATTTTTTTTGCGATACTAATCGTTCGTGTACATTTCTTACTTACAGCAGGTAACTGAGAGTAAATGAACATTCCCCCATGTTTGTATTTCCTGCTCCACGTACCAATTCAATTCAATTCCTTTATTCTGCCTTCACCAGTACAACAAAGCAACAAAAAAGTGAGCAGAAATTCACTAGGATAATCAAACGAATTAAAAACCGATCTTAAGAGGCTCGAAAGAGTCAACAATAAACTGAGTAGAGACAAACAACCAACATAGATCGCAGGTTATCCATTTCCGTAAAACTCCTTAATTCTCAGCCGCTTGTAGAAAGGTGAGGCGCTATGAGGGATGTTGTGCCGGCCAAAAATTTGTAATCTCAGCAGCTGATTACTTCCTTCCACTGCCTCAACCCTTGTAGCGCCTCAGCTTCTAGCAGGCTGCTGTCGGCAGCACTAGAGATGAACATTCGTTCTGTACACGTGACCACGATCAGCACACTAAAAGGTGCATTTGTCCTTTTAAGAAAGAACTTAAATCTAATGTATAACAATACGCGTGTCTGCGTGTCTGGTGTGAGTACAGCACGTGTGGGTTGTACGGTTTAGAGGACGGATTAATCGTAGTGGCGATGAAAAGGCTGTTGGTCCTTTGCTACTCGTCAAGTGGCGGAAGACAAGGCGTGAATGCATAATGGGACTGGCTTTCACGGACGGAGCCGAGTGCGAGGAAAGTGATAAGGCGCTAGTAAGCGAGTCCTGATAACAGTGGAAAATAATTGGCGGCTTGCGATTAAGCAACCGTTGTGATGACTGAATGGTCGGGAAAACCCAGGGTGTGGATCCAGTTAGTCAAGGGTCGATCTCGAGAGCTGAGGATAATAGGCAATTATCCCACGCGAGCGAGTCCTACCCAACAACATAAATCTGATAGTCAGAGGGTAGCTGATGACTAGCGCCGACAGTAGACTCACTAATGAGAGAGGCTCCTTAGAATATTTCGGATGCCTCTCACCCCAATATATGCTGGCCTACTGACGACTTAGGGAGGACTGAAAAGGAGAGCCTTGAGAGAGAGAGAAGGGGACACCCACACACAGAGGGTCCCTTCGGGGAGTTACCCCTGAGGTAGACGGACTCAGAGAGAAGGCCTTAGAACGAGGCAAAGCTACGAGAGGCAGACAGGATGCCTTAGAACTAGACAAAGCTGGAAGCTATGATGGAAGGCTAAACCTCTGACGCCTTTTGAGACGGACTGCATAGGAAGCTGGAGACCATAACAAAAGAAAAACCACTAGACTATCGAGATGAGAAGAGTAGCAGTTTAGACGAACCGCCGTGCCTCCGCAAATTTGTTAATTCCTAAACTAATAAACTGTTGTCGTTGTCAACGAAGTACGTTGTCGGATGAATGCGTGTGACGCGTGGAGGCGTTACAAATGGCACATGGACTTTAATGGCGTACAACGTTCTGTTAATATTTTAGGATTAAACCTCATAAGCTCAGAGTTAGTAGTGACTTACAACATTGTTGTCAAACACATTTTCTCCTTCGGTGTTCTGGACACTCAGTTGCCCAGACAAGGCCTCTCCGCAACCCTTTTCCGGTCTGGGTGAAAGAGAACCTGTTTGGAGGGGCTTGGAACTGCGGGCTGGCTTGGATGGTTTCCCAGCATTTTCATCAGAACTTGTTTTTCTGGTTTTGTTCACAACTGCGTACACATCGCACTGGAAATTTTCTTTTGTGGCTCGGCTTGCATTTGACTCCTCCCTGTTCTGTGATAACGGGACTGTCTCCAAGATGACAACATTTTCTGACGTCACATGCCCCACGGCTGGTTGACTAGTGAGCGCGTCCTCTGCGACGTTGTAGTACGTGAGTCCTTCAGGACTAATTCCTAATATGGTTTGGACGACAGGATTCATGAGGCTATGACGCATGGTGTTTTAACGTCTAAAGTTTTTAATTAATTTCAACTGACATTCAGCGTTTATTCCTGATACGGTTTGGACTACAGGATCCGTGAAACTGTATTAATACATTTTTAATTTAACTTCAACTGATATTTTACGATTTCTTGTAATGTTCCAGTTAAAATGATTATCAACGTTTGTCAAAAGGGAAAAGAAATAAGAAAAACTATGCAATGTTAACGTTAAATGAAAGCTACTAAAACGCTTTGTTGTTGCTGCTGGAAGCAAGAGAAAATCCTCATCAGCAAAGGGACCAAAATTGTGACTAAGCAGGATTACTCACCGGTGTCTGATAAAATTCGTTTCTTGTCTGTTTTCTTACTCAGGGCACCTGAAGAACAGAATCGTTAACAATTCTGAAATCCTCTGTTGACGAAGAAAAGCGAAAAAGACCCAAAGCTCTGATGTAAAAGAAGAGACGTGCTGACTAGCAATGAAAATATTCCAACAAGAGATTTATTAAGACTTAAAAAGAAAATGTGGATACATGTTTTCAAGACACTAGCACTCAGGGGACGTGATGTCTTACGTTTGACGGTCTTAATGTGTGGGTTAATTTTTTGTGGGACAGATTTGCCTTTCACAACAAACACACCTGTAAGATCAATAGGTGTTGGGTCGCCATGTTAAATGTACCTGCTAGATTACCGCCGACAAATATTTGTCAGCGGATTTCAAGTTTCAGCTCAATCGTTAAGGGGGAGACTCAAAGTACAGCTTACCTTTTCGTCTCTTGACGACGAACGCAATAAGAAAAGCGATAAGTGCAACAAGCGGTAGCCCTACAAGCACTCCGATCCAAGGAGTTGAAGTACTACTCTCAGCGCTGTCTTGGTCTGAAAATGAAAAACGCTTTACGCCTAACATTATTTCCGATTGCTTCCCCTCTCCCTGTCTTTAATCTTTCTCTCTCTCCCCCGTCCCCTGGAGGAGAAGGATGATAACGATAACGATATCGATGACTATAGGGGCGATCCCAAGTAAACTGCGTTAAGCACGATGGTCCCATCAAGTTTGCTCTGGCTACGCTCTGGCTAGACAGACGCTAAACGATTATCATATCATCAAAGCCTTCCAAATACTTACTGATGACACGGAGTTCGAAGGCAAAATTCGTGGTTCCCAGAGAGTTGCTGACCTTGCCATTGTAAATTCCGCTGTCTTTACTTGTTGGGGCTGTTATGGTCAGCGTGCAGGTAACTAGGTGCAGATCCAGACCGTGTCTCTCGCACTGCCCAAACAATAGACCGGATCTGACAGGCTCCTGCTTGGAAGATGACGTGGCGCCACCGCTGAGGTAAATAAAACTGTCGATAGTTGGAACTGGGTGGGCGGTGATCTCAAAGGAGAAAAGTCCACTTGACCCTTTAGTGACTTCCACCTGGTTAGTTGTTCTTGTTGTACCTAATGGTTGTGGAGAACCTAAACATCAACAATCCTGTTATCACTGTGTGAACGAGGCGAGAGGTGCACAGGAGTAGCCACCGTGCACGCACACACAAACTAACACAAACAAAAACAGAAGCACGCTTGCACGCCTTCCCTCAGAAAATGGGAAGAAAGTTAGTGGGGTGTGTGGGGGGGGGGCAATCGTTTGACTTCAAGTCGGCAAATTACCCTTTATACATGATGAAAGGGGAAGGAGGTGGGATATGCCTGATATCTAAATCATTATCAATGTCCGTCGTCCGTCTAACAGTATAATAAAATGTCCGACTAACACAATACAAATAGCTGTGTCAGCGTTGAGTTGGCCTGTCCCACACTGTTTTTTGCCTGGCAGCAGTAGTTTCCAGTGTCCTCACATTTTGCGTTGTGTAAACTGAAGAACAAACGTTCTGTATTCGAACTGCTAATTAGCCACGTGCCATTACTGGTGACCTTGACCAGGTCAAGCGACAAGCCATAGCCACCATCGACTTCGCACAAGAAGCCTGCATAATCTTCGGCCTTGACAGTACTCTTCGTTAGGGTCAAGGTGGGCTTGGCAGGGGCATCTGAGACAGAAAGGCGTGAGGAAATTAAGATAAGATAAGCAGGGCTCTGAGAAGGAAATATCTATGTTTTGAGAAAAACTAGTTTAGAAACTATCAAACTAAAACTATCAAAATATCACATTTTTTCCACCACGCAAGCATGCCCTCACGTGATTACGCACGCTTATACATAAAGGAGGTGTTTATTATACCGACTGGCAATATGTAAACTTAAGATCAACACAATGTGCCACTCACAAAGTACTTTAACAATCTGCGTCCGTTGATCGCTGATGTTTTTCGCCCAGTCCAGAAGACATCTGACTCGGGCTTTGTCGTCCTGACGTCGGAGGTCACGTGACAGTGTGGTGACGTTTTGCCCATAATTCCCTGTTCCCACCAGTTGGTTATTAAAGAATAAGAGTAGTCGTCCTTGGGGAGCGCCTAGACCAGTCGTGTTGCACGTGCAAACTAACGGTGTCCCCGCTGGCAAGACGTCGGTAGGACAGGTCAGTGTTGGTGTCACGGGTGAGACTGATGGAAAAATGTCGTCAACATGGGAAATGTCACAAGTTGTAAAGTGTACTTCTGATAGTGAATGTAAGTACTGCAATCATTGGAATTCACGGGCGATAACAGTGTTGTAGCATGTCAGTACCTTCACTGTATCGAAATATCTTTATGTACTGGTGAGCTCACTGATTGACCCCGATGTACGCAAAAATATTCCGGGATCACCAGTTTAGTTATACACAGTTTATGAGTTCTTGTTTGCTTCGGTTTTAGTCTCTTACTTCACGCCACTGAGGTGACATCCAGGGTGTAAGGAAAATTGTTGCAATTCATGGGCGTACAAATCTGTTATGTTAGTAAAACTGTATGTCCAGGTCTGTGAGCTTTCCGACGTGCAGGAAGAAACACTGGAGTTGACTGAGATCACAAAGCAAGAACGTCACAGACAGGGAGAGGGACAGCAAAGTGGAAGAGAGGGGACAGAAATGCTTATGAACGATTGACCAATCACAATACTGTCCGAAGTAGAAAATCGTGACGTATTCCTGTAATATTATCATTTGCTGATGTCTTAACAAGACATGCAAAACTCATTCGTTTGCAAATGTATGCCATTGATAAAAGAAATGTGGAAAATTACTTTTGTAAAGGATAAGAAAGTAACATTGAAAAGAAAAACTTGATAATCAGAAAGGGAAAAAGTCCTCCTTTATAAGAAAGTACTTTGTACAAGTAGTACTACACAACCAAAATCTACTCGCCACTGTAATCCACGAATATGACAACAGAAAAATAAGTAATTATTATTCGTGCACTACTTTGTGTGAAGCGTGTCCATAGTTTACTCACCTACAGACACTGTGATAGCATCACTCCATGTTGTGCCAGGTAAAGCATACATTTTATACATAATCTGTCTGCTTTTTTCAGAATACCAAGGAAAGTCTCTGGGAAATTTTTCCTCGAAGCTACACTTCCCTGCCTGTAGTTTCCGTCCTGGTGAGACTGAAGTCAGATTTAGTGAAGACGGAACATTTTCCCTCTGTAAACAACAGGTAACTGCCTTTGATTAAGGATACTGCACACGCTGAAAAAAATCTTTTATATCTCATTGATGCTTGTTGATTTTATTCATTATCAACATGAAACTATCTGGTTGAATCCGGTTCATCTCCGATTACACAAAACGAAGGGCCAGTCACGCCAATAACAGTCAAGTAAATAATATGGATCTTCTTAAATTTCCGAAATATGTGACTCGATGAAAATTGTTTATACTTAAAATACTCGAAATCAAAGTCAAATAATAAGTCAATCGCTTATGCAAATTTTTCCCTCATATGTAGCTATAATTAGGTGAATAATGAGCATTTGTGTGCTAAGGAAACTGGGTCAGTACTGCATGCTGAAACTTTGGAGCCTGTTTTCTCAAACTGGCTGCCACCCATATTCTGATCTTCAACAGGCCATATCTCTGTTACTAATTAAGTTAAGACAGTGGTTCTACAATCAAAATGACCAGGGAACACTATAGATTTCAAACATACATGTAACAGCGAACACCCAATTTCGAACTTAAGCCTGGTTTCGTGGTGCAGTGACACAAATTATCAGAACTTTTCAAAGTGATACTTACAGGGTCGTGACGTTTCTGCTTTACCCACTGGCAGCCATAGTGTCCTGTGTTGCTGGCATATACTTTTATGACGTCACAGTAGCCCGTTATGGTCCAGATGGCGCTATTCAGTGACACCTTGCATTCTCCAAGCACAGCTCTCTCTGTTACGATAGCCAACTCTGATGAGCGTGTTATTTCGTATGAGTAAAGAAATGTATGCTGCACTAGGTGGACATCACAAATGTCCAGTTGTACAAGGACAACATCAGACAACCGTTTATTCAACTAATATGTCAGACAGACAACTGTAGATACTTAGGGGATTGATAAATTTACTCAAACTCTGAATTGATGACATCCCCTAAAATTTCACTTACGCTCAACCCGAAGAACAGCTGACGCTTGCTTTTGTAGCATGTCATTTGTGACCCGACATGTCACAGTCAGGCCATCGTCCTCAGCTGATACATTGTTAATCTCAAGCTGTATGCGGCCGTCACTGAGAGCTGTGGTCCTGGCATCAAGTCCTGAAACCTCCCATGTCAGTGTACCTGGTGGATTTCCTAAGTCACTGCTGGAGCAGGTAAAAGTTGCTTTGTCACCTGCAGCGAATAGCGGTTTACCTGGGATGCTGGCGATAACGGGAACAGCAGGTTCGTCTTGGAAGTCAAACAGAAAGTAAAATATTAATGTTTATGTTGGTATTATCGTACTCCTGACTACAAGCCTTTTGATATGGCCTAACAATGTAAGACATTTTGATCTACTTCACTGAAAGTTACGGCGAATTAAAAGAAGATTATGAAGCAAACAAACTAAAGCAGCCCGGTTACAACTTCAATAGTGCAGCTCACTTTTATGAATCGGAAACTTATTTCTTCTCCTCCTCCTCCCTCCTTTTGTCTCTTGTTTATGCTGTCTGTCATGTCTACCCTGTCTTGTCCTGGCCTGGTCAGTCTGCCGTGTCTATCCTGACTTGTCCTAGCTGTCCTGTCTGTCCTGTTCGTCGTGTATGTCCCGTCTGTCCTGTCCTGTCCTGTCTGGTGGGTTGGTTAGGTAAGAATTGAATTCTCTTCATTTTCTCTGCTTTGCTCTCGTTTATTTTTCTTTCCTTATTTTTCTTTCTTTCTTTATCTTTCTTTTTTATTCGCATGCAAAAAAAACGGAATCTGTTTTTGCATTACTAACGTCCATTACAACAGAATACATTGTCCTGCTGACTCACTAGAACACGGTCCGCGATTGCATTCTTTGTCCTCAAAGTATTTTCCTTCGCACGATCTTCCACACGTGTTGTGTTGGGAGCATATCCGCGTCCTTCTACGAAAACCCTTCTCACAAGTTTGTGAACACTCGGACCACCCACCCCATCTTTGCCACTGTCCATTCAGGGGATCTGCAACAGAATTTCGATCTTCTTATCCATATAAAACCCATGGAAACGTGATTTTATTTGTATAGTGTATTATCGGTACCCTATCACTATGACTCCTACACAATAAATGTTATTTTTCCATGGTGGCCACAAGCTTAACAAATTCTCTTTCTGTAGTACTACTTGAACGTTAGGGTGTGACTGAAAGAAATCAATTTTCAAACCAGAATGAGAATGAGGCTGATTTCGCTTATTATTTTTTAAACTAAACATCTTAGCGACACGGATGGGGACTTTGAAGCCAGTGCAATAATATAGCGAAACCCATCCATACACATATACTACAAATAAAAACGTAAAAAATATTAATGATATAAACATCACAAAAATTAGTATAAGAAATCAAGGCAAATCAATGGCACTTACAAGAATTTTATGTATGAAGAAAACAGTTTTTAAACTTCGCCTATAAAGGGTTTTTTTTTGGGGGGGGGGCAGTGGTGGTGGCAAAAATGAAATTGTTCTGTGGCAATATTGTATACGCACGAATTAGTTCACATCATATCAATAGGCGTCCCCACATTAAAATCAAATTGAAAGGTTACTCCCACTAGTGCACTGATCTCCTGGTCTGGAACATAAATCCATAATCTGATTGTTGCCGCCTTTTTAAATTAAAAAAAGTGACAGCAGTGGGTTTTAATTAGTTTTCTACGCAAAAGTTCCTCAAACATTTTGTGGTCTAGAAGGATTCTGAGGAATTACTGCCTGATTATGACACGTTACCACAGCATGGTGAAAGGTTACACTGTTCTGTCTCCATGGCGCTGCCGTTGCACAAAGCATGAAGTGGACTGCATGTGCGCTGCCGTGATATGGTTCCAGCACCGCAGGTGGCGCTACAGGCTGACCAGTCATTCCAGTCTGACCAAGCTGCGCAGTTTGAATTTTTAAAAGAAATGTTCACAACTCCTGTCAAAATTAACTTGTCAATTATAAGTTTTAATTCGCAAAGGAAAAATAGATGCAAGTTGAATACATTTTCCCCCCGTGTTAATACCTTTTACATTCCAAAACAGCGTTGCTTCATTCGTAAAGGTGGACGTACACAGGGCGAATGAATCATGCGACCACTCTTGTGACAGGAAGGGTAGGTTTGAACGTACATGCAAGCCAGACATGGAACCTTTGCCGTTTACCTTGTGCACTGTAGTAAATAAGATGTCCATTACCCTAAATAAGTGGGTGATTCTCATTTCGACTTTCTGGTTGTTAGGCAGAAAATATTCGTTTTACAAGCTTACCTCCGGAGCTGCAAAACGTGTTGCAATCATCCTCCGTTTCGAAGTGATTGTTGTTGCCGCCACATCCGCTGTAGTTGAAGAGGCGACACTCACCATGCGGTGCGTGATAATACCATCGAGGAAACAGATCTGTGCAGCTGCCGCTGTCTGGCAGCAGTAGACATGCGTCTGACGGCGGATAGTTGCAACAAAACAGAACTGCACTTAAAATTGAATGCACTTTAGACCCAAAATATTTTACATACTTTTATGTCACAAAATTAAAATTGTTCGCACGTAGACTAACAAGAAGAAAACTAAAATGTCCCCCTTCTTCTACTCGCTCTCTCATGCACACAAACATATACTTTCAAGTTTCATACTTTCAATTTTTAGATTATAAATAGTGAAAGATTTAAAATTATATATTAAAGACTGATGACTATGGCCATGTTAAAGAGCAGAAGTAGCCTGGTTAACTTTAGGAATTTTTGTTTGTTTGTTTGTTTGTTTGTTTTTACAAAAAAGTCAATATTTGTAGTTCTTTATTTTAGATGAGGTTTGAGTTGCATCGCACCGGTAACGTCACACATACAAATGAACGAAAATACACAGGCATTTATATCCACTGTTATGACTTACAGTGCTAATAGTACGCTTATGCAATCCAGGCTGGCTTGCATGAGCATTCGCTGTTGCCCCTCCGGTCATAAGAGGGGTGGTAAGGCCCGCTTCTCCTGTGTTTTACTTAAACCTTTATGAACGAACAGGAGATAAGAACGCTCATGCAAGCCAGGCTTAGTTCTGATCTTAAATCAGACGAATTTACAGAAGGCAGGCTACGTCTGTCTAAAAGTTACTACTGTGCTAGAATGTGTGGGTAGTCCAGAGTTTGCAAGAGGAACCATGTGTTTTCAGAATATTGACACTAAAAACAGACGCTAGTAAGAGATCGAGATAGTTCGTAGCAGTGATATTTTCATAACGAAAACTAAAACTAGAACTAAAAATATTGTTTTTCGTTTTACAAGAACGAGAACTGAAATTAATACAAACAGAGAAACTAAAACGAAATAAAAATAAAAATTTGTGATCTGTGAACGAACTAAAACGAGAACGAAAATCGAGTAAAACGAAAAATAAACAGCAACTGCATTTTCGTTCAATCCTTTTCATTCGTGAAGAGGATCGTCTCACTTGTCTGTAGGTCGTCCTGCGCTCTGAGTTACGTTACGCTCTGCCATCCCTTTCTTTTAAACGACCCTAGTCTTCACACAGCTAGCCCTCGGTACACAACGTGTGCACACAACGGATCCCTATTTAATGTCAGCCCGCTCACTAAGCTAGTGCTGACAACTGGGATCCAAGACAAACACAACATAGGACAAATACATGAAATCCTCAGAGTGCAAATTGTTTGCGATTAACCTGAGAAATACCAACCAAGGTGTAGGAATATACATGTGCAGGGGTTATTACCGTTTTGATTTTGAGCCTTCTGTATTAGTGCGAAAGTTTTGTGGGAAACTGTCATATCTTGTGCTACAGTAGTAGTGTGCTCAGCACCAGTAATAAATTGTTGCTAAGGTGTAGCATAAAAAACCTGGCAGGCCTCGTTTTAAGAATTGCACCGCGTTGTGTTGTGAGTACACGGTGTGCAAGGATGTGCAAACCCACGACCTCCCCTGGTTTTTGTGCGGGACGAGAGAGTGTGTGTGTGTGTG
>SMGT01010532.1:0-13995 GCA_004794575.1 Lanistes nyassanus | reverse complement strand
AATTTCTCTGATTAAAGAAAATGCCTCTGCAGCCTTTCTATATTGGTGTGCAAGTATTTTAGCAGACACAAATGAACATACACTATAGCGCTACAGTATTGCAGTTGATACATAATATGACCGTGCAGAAGTGGTTTGTGCACCACACATTGCGTAAGACGCCACCGATGTAAAACTCTTTTGTTGTTTTTACACCCGATAACTGAGCAGGTGTCACCACCACCTTTTTGGTATTTTTTTTTCTTCGATTTCTGGCTGGAATGCGAGCCGCTTGCGAGATGCAGCCATCACTTAACTAGCTAAGCGGAAGTGAGGATCATGAGCCTCGAAGTGGCTTGAGACATGGCCCCGGCCACAGTATCCTCAAATGGCGTGCGGAAACTTGTGGATAGAAATGGGTGCGACTGTTGTCGGTCAGATAGATCACAGAGTAGCGGTAGAAATGGTTGCATCTGCTGTCGGTCAGATAGATCATAGAGTAGCCAAAGAAATGGGTCTATTTGTTAACGGTCAGACAGATCACAGAGTAAGGAGAAAAGTAGGATGAAAAGGGATTCAGAGAGAGAGAGAGATGAGTGGGATGAACTGCTAAGGGCTCGCTATATTTGAAAACAGGTTCATTGTTCGTACCTGCAGAACGTGTCGGGGTTGTACTATGAGTCGTAGTGGAATATCTGTAGCGCTCTTCTGTTACCATGACAACACACGCCGAACATGTCTTCCTGCAGACAAGCTGCATGTAGTTCTCATTACAGCTATGATTAATTTGAGAACAATCATTGCGGCTGTCTCTGCAAACTGTAGAGAGTAAAACAAAAACGAAAACGAATAACTTTTTTTAAAGCAAAGAGGTGATTACTTCCATAATAATGTAACTAAATCGCTTGGTGAAAACTGGGTTCTCCTTAACTTTAAAGGTACATGTTTTAATAATAGATGGGCACGTATTTATGGAAGTAGCCTTGTTGCGGATCATTATGCGATCAGAGAATTAAGTCGAAAATAAAAGGTGTCATGATCTTGTTCGAGATTCAGTACAAAAAAAATTTTTTTTAATTTTTACTGATATAATCAAGATTTCAAGACAAAAATTAAAAATTACAGGGTATATTTGTCTGGAGGTAATCTGTGCTATGATCATTAAGACAATCTCGCAGTTCAACTCACCTTCATTCAAACACAGTTGAAGAGCAGAAATTAACTATTACGTACCATTCTCTTAAAATTAATGTCTGAAAGAAATGGCTGCTTACCACTGCACAATCCACATGTCTTCTTGCAATTCCTTTCATAAAAAGATTCATTACATTTGCTAATGTCGCTAAGAAGCGTGTTCCAACAGTTTTTCCACGTGTCGATGCAGTCTACAGAAAATTAAAGCAATTAGCTGATGATTGGATAATCCAACAGCAGGCGCATAAAAGAACTTGTCGTGAATAAACAGCTGCAGACCCTGTAAGCAATATTGTACAGTCTTGGATAAGGTTATCAATATTATACAGTTTTGGACTGCTCACTGACCGATCATAAATCACATAGGTAAAATACAACTGTGACTCTTGATCATATTCTTGAATACAGTTTTGCGTAATGTTCACACTATTTTACGTTGATATACACTGTTTAATATTTACGCGGATGCGCTGCACTTACACGTGCATTCAGGCCACAGACACAAGCAGTCTCCATTCTCTCTCTCTCTTTCATCCTCCCTCACGCTCAGTATTCCACTAAAGCACACGAGTTCAGTTGTACACTGGTAATCAAGACCTGACAACGTATCGTCTATACAAACAATTTACCAGATCGCTCGGCAGAACAGATGGTCACCAAGAAACACACCACGACCCACAGAGCGTGTGTTTTATGACAGGTCATCCTCAACAGTCTAAAGCAAATGTTTGCTTCTGACAGCGAAAACGTTGGCTGGTAACTACAGCAAGATCTCACATGTTATTCTTTCCACAACCAAATGCGTGAGGCTGACTGGTGGAGGATGTGAATGACAGAAGCACCAGGAAGTAAATGTCTTGACTGCGTGATGGTCGCATGATGTGCTTGAGTGGTGACAGCGAAATATGATTGGCAAAAGGGCGTTTGCTACCGAAAAAAACTTGCACAAGGTTTTGTCAAAGATCATGAGAAAGGCTGCAGTCCGATTATTTATTTCAGTCACAAGTTACGAACCCCCAATCAAGTGTTGATGTCTGTCTGTCTACCTCAGACAGTCTCTCTCTCTCTCTGTGACGACTGTTTTGCCTCAGCCAGTGGTAAACTATTTACCGATTAAAGGATACACCGTGAAGCCGCGTGACGTGCTATACTCCGGCAGATTAAAAAAAAAATTACAGAGACGCACTTTACGGTAGATGGGAAATAATCCTGGTATCATTGGAAAGCTCTTTCATCGGCTGTTTCCCCTGAACTGTTTGAATGAGTTTCCAAAGCCTAGTTTCGGCTCGCCAACTGTTTAAGGGTTAACGGCTGACCAGGTCTGTTTCCGTAATTCAAAATGTTTACTCTTGCAGAAAAAAGGAAACTATGTGAATATTTTGTGAACTACAAGGGTGCAGATGTGTGTTATTTTACAGTAGAACCATTCAGATGATGTATTACTATCATCTTAAATTCAACAACAACTCTATCTCCATACATAAGACAGGCCAAATTTATCAGAGAAAGAATGAACAAACTCGTGTAAGCGTATAGAAAGTGCATGAACCACTGTAGTAGGGGGGTGGGGGAGTCCACAACGCCTTCCCCCCAGCGGAGCAAAAATCCCACAGCAGGCGTCTTGCCCCACAGACACTGATGTTCTGCAGGTCTACGAAATAAGACGATAAACGCGGTCGCGAATTGTGCCAAGGTGGGATTTGACAAAAGGATGATGGTGTCCCCTGACAAGAAAATAGTAATCTGTCTTTATACCCTTCGCATCACTCACAAACTGAAGCTACTTAATTGTACTTATTTCAAGAGTTATCTATTCCCACACAAAGACGCACACCCCGTGAGAATCAGCGGCATATTGTGAAGATCGTGTGTGAAGTGGTGGATTATAGCATCCAGTTCGCGCCTGATCATGGATCGCTCTTTTTGATAGGAAGATGGCAATACGTCTGGAATCACCAGCAAAGATTGTGTGTGGGGTGGGGTGGGGGGAAGCTGGTGTCATCCCAATGTCTGGTGATTGGCAATGGCTCGTCCGTTATCTCGTAATTGCTTTGGACTCAAACTGCAAACCGAAAAGTGAGATGAACACAAGACACTGACGAACCCAGTCTTTAGTTTGAGTGACAAAAGTCAGGCAGATGGACGGGCCCTCCGAACCCCCCCCCCGCATTGTGCTTTCCCGACAAGAAAAATGGCTACATACGAAGTGCGTCACACGAGCACCGTCAAGACAGCTACAACATCACATGGCAACATTTCAGTCACCAGCATTTCAACAGCGCAGCTAAACTCAGTATCGCACTACACGCAAGGATTTAATAATACTTTCTGACTCACAACCAAGCATTTCTTTATTGGATCATGATATTTAGGAATCGCTTTCTTGGTGCAATCAAAGCAAATGAATGCGAACGTGACCCGAATCCCGCCAATTCTGCATCCTAAGCAGAGCCTGGCATATTTTCCTGCGCTTCGGATCTATCTTAGGCAATTTACCACAATGATAACGACAACCCCTTCTTTGCACGACACCAGATGACTTCGACCCTAGTTTCGAGCCAAATCCCACCAAGCTGTCGCAAACAGAAACCCTAATACTAAACCCTAGCCCACCTACTAAAAACCAAAGTGAAAGCTATAATGGGGGTTGAACCAGCTACCTCTCAAATGAAAGTCAACTGTCTTCACCACTGGACTATTGAGAGGAAAGTTTGCAAATGCATATCTACAGTATAGGTACTGTGAACATATTGTCACGATGGGCTGTACCTTAACTTAATGGACTCGACTTCTCCAGAATTACAGAACAAACTTTTATGGTGATCTCGTAAATATTAAATTAATTGAGCGATCATCACCAAAACCTTTACTGCAACAGGTCAATGGTTTCTACACCAAAGGGTGACGACGCTATGAAATAATGTGAATAACTAGAGAAATCTACCGAGGGAAAAGATTCTCATGCTCTGACACACTCGCTCAGTCTCACACAGGCAAAACACTTCTTGCTCAAGAGCACCCACCCTCGTAAGACAGCTGCAGCGAACCGTTACTCGTATCTAGGGTAAGACGTTGCCTGATTACGTCATACCACGAGGAATCAGACAAACAGAATAAACAAACTAAAGCAAGAGGGGAAATCAAACTGTGGCACGGCCTATGATCCCGCTCTCTACACCTCTACACCTACTCTTGTCACTACTGAAACAACTACTTTGCCGCAATAGCTCTGAAACTGTTCAAGGACCCAACAATGAAGCTGTGATACCGCAAAGACCCAGCACTTCACTCTAGCTCCTCTTGTAGTTTGCACCCACTAGCCTATGACGTCTCCTGTCTCCGGCAGGAAAAACCACCTATCTTACTCAACCCGAGTCCCAGACTCTAAGATAGATATGGCAGAGCAGTCCTAATTTTAGAAGGCACAGTAGCAGTCACTTACTCCTCTGTCTCGTTGACTTGTTGGCCAAATACAACCCCATGTATTTAGCATGATTACTAGAGGCTGCTCTTCCGGTGTCCTGGCTAAGATGGCGAGGGGCACAGGTCCGTGGGTCTACACGTGGCCACGTGTCTTTTGTCCTCTCCCTGTCTCCTCTATCTGTGTATCCCCTCACTCACGCTCTCTCTGGCACAAGTACTGTGCTCCCTTACACCTTAAACTCGATTCTGACCAGCCTAGACTGGCGCAGCGCAGCTACCCTGACTAATGACCTAGCGTCCACCTACCAGGTGTCAAGAGAGGGAAGGGGGAACAGTCTAAACTAGGGGTTATGTGAAACATATTTCACCCATCTAGCAGCAGAAATGGATATACATTCTGGGTTGAATTGGTCTTCAATCAAGCATGCCTCCAAAAATCACAAGACGTCGCAATGACCGGTTTCTGGTGTGCAACAGAACCATCAATGCAGAGAGGTTCCAGTAGGCAACCAATCCAAATGTATGCCAGCAAACCATTTGCAATCATCTGATCGAGCTGGGGCTTATTCAAGATGAGAGTGCTGCTGTATGTCTGCCACTGATGACACATCATGGAAAGTATCAACTAAAATGATGCCGAAGTCATCAACGTTGGACTAAACAGCAAGGGGGCAGAATTGTGTTCACTGTTGAGTCCAGGTACTGTGTCCCCGACAGGAACAAAGTATGCGTCTGAAGGCACCCGGGGGAACTCTTTGTGGATGGATATGTTCAGGAACATTATGCACATGGCGGTGGCTCTCTGATGGTCTGGGGTGGCACGCAGTTGGATGGGAGATCGTCTCTTCGTCTTGTCCATGGAACTGATCTGAGGTATGAAGATTGTGCGGCCTCTCACCCAGCCTGATCTCCAGGTCACGGGTGCAGGCAACATGCTACAGGATAACAAGGCAGCAACTCAACTGGCCAGCATGGTCTCCAGACTTAAATCCAATTTAACACTTGTTGGGCATCATTGGCCATCAAGTGAATGACAATCATCTGCTACAGCAAAGTTTTTTCCATACAGTCCCAAAGGCTTGTCATAAATAAGTCATCAGTTAGGTTACTTCAAAGATTTTTTATTGAGGTTTCCACCTCTGAGGTCTTTTCCTCTGCACACTCACAATCCAACTCCTCCTTCTACATTAAAAACTACTATCCAATATAAAATTCTGCAACACATTTGCATTTAAAATCCACTTCTCCAATACCAAATATAACTAACAATGTTGTATATATTCAAAAGAGACACACTCCCATCATTTGAACAAAGTTTAAAAACATTAAACAAGCAAAGAAAACCGAGAATTTAAAATACCAAAAAATGAATTCAGCTCATCCTCAAAATAGCAAATCTGCCAACGTTCTTTGCTGTGGGATGATGTCAGGCTGGAGTGTGAGTTTATGTGAGAATTTTTACATCCGTGTTACACAAATGTAACCACTGAATGAAGACCAGCCGGTGTCAGAATTTTTATCAGACAGCTTGGTCTAATACCTCCACTTGGTATTATGGCAAAGCTGTGAAAAGGGACGTTTTATGGCTGAAGTGATATGGAGCAAACTGCACAGAATCAGATTGTCTACATAGATCTCCTATGAACTGTTTTTGGTGCGAGTGCTGGGATTTGCTGATGACACCAGATGCATTTATGCTATGCCTGTTCTTTGTGTCGATGGCTTGTTATCTCCTATGAACTGTTTCTATGCAGTGTTCTTAATTTGACTGATGGAGTTCATCTCATATGCATCATTTTCCATGTGTACTTTTGTGTTCACTCTCACTAAAGCATTTGAAACATTAATTGTAGAATGGTCAGTGTGTGTTCTCAAGTGTGCTGTGAGGTCATCAATCCTAATGAATAAAATGGCACATGTTACACAGACGTAGTGCTGGCTACAGGATTGTGTTGATGTGTCATCATTGAAAGCATCACTCTGTGTGGACAGCTGAGCTACATGTGCTTCCATGTGTTTAGCTAGAGTGCTATTTTTTGCAAATGACTTACCACACGTGTTACATCTGTAAAGACGCTCACCGGTGTGCACTCTTATGTGTTGAGTGAGCTGACCATTTGTTGCAAACGACTTGCCACATGTTTTACATGTGTAAGGGCGCTCACCTGTGTGTGTTCTCACGTGTACAGTGAGGCTTCTTTTGTCTGTGAAATCCTTACCACACGTGTCACAATTGTACGGACGCTCACCAGTGTGAGTTCTTATGTGTACAGTTAGGCCACTATTGTCTGTGTAACACTTGCCACATGTGTCACATCTGTATGGACGCTCACCAGTGTGCGTTCTCATGTGCCGAGCTAGACTACCATTTTTTGCAAATGACTTACCACACGTGTCACATCTGTATCGACGCTCGCCAGTCTGTGTTCTCATGTGTACAGTTTTATATTTATGCTGTTTGAAAGACTTAGCACACATATTACCACAGGATTGTATAGGTGTTTCATCATTCAAAGCATCACTCTGTGTGGAGGACAGCTGATACACATGCACTTTGACATGTGCAGCGAGATTACTGCTGGATGTAAATGACTTGCCACATTTTTCACATTTGTAAGGACGCTCACCAGTGTGTATCCGCATGTGTACAATGAGATCACCACTATGTGCATATGACTTACTACATATGCTGCATTGGTAAGGACGTTCACCAGTGTGTTTTCGTTTGTGAACAGTCAGATTACTACTTGATGTGAAAGACTTTCCACACGTGTCACATCGGTATGGACGCTCACCAGTGTGTGTTCTCATGTGTGTATTGAGGTTACCCACAAAGGCAAATGACTTACTACATATGCTGCACTGGTAAGGATGCTCACCAGTGTGTATTCGCATGTGAACAGTCAGAACATTACTTGATGTGAACGACTTTCCACATGTATCACATCTGTATGGACGCTCACCAGTGTGAGTTCTCATGTGTTTAATGAGATGGTGTCTGTTTGCAAACCACCTACAACACGTGTCACATCTGTAAGGACGCTCACCAGTGTGTGTTCTCATGTGTGTATTGAGGTTACTCACAGAGACAAATGGCTTACTACATATGCTGCATTGGTAAGGACGCTCACCAGTGTGTATTCGCATGTGAACAGTCAGACTATAACTTGATGGGAATGACTTTCCACATGTCTCACATCTGCATGGTTGTTCACCAGTGTGTGTTCGCATGTGTACAATTAAATATTTACGCTTTTTGAATGACTTACTACACATATTACATGTAACGGGACTTCCGTCATTATGTGTTGTTGTCTGCACAGTAAGGTTTCTTTTGTTTGTCAACAACTTGCCACACTTTTGACCAGTGTAGGGTTGGTCAACATCGTTTGTTCCATCGTCTTTATTGAGACCGCCATCTGGTGAGAATGGCTTGCCATTTGCTGATCTGTTGTAGACCTTTCCATCAGTTTCCTGCAACACACCTGAAATATTCCATGGCTGCATTAGAAAATGATTGGTTTTGTAGCAAATGTCAGTCAGCAAAACCTAATGACCTGGGGTGAAGGTGAAGGGTGTAGGGTGTGGAAACAAGGTTACTGTGCACCAGGATTTATATGGGGCGCCAGAGGGGAATGGGTATTCTTTACTTATAGAATTCATTTTATAATTATAGAATGTATTCTTTAACTAGACCATTGTAATTCTATAAAGGAACTTTTTTCTATGCTTTAATTATAGAATGAATTCTTTAACTAGACCATTGTAATTCTATAAAGGGACTTTATGCTATAATTAGAGAATGCATTCTATAGTTATAGAATGCAATTCTTGATAAACCATGAGCATTATACCCATTCCAATCTTGGCGCCCCATAGTTTTTCTGTAACCTTGTTTACAGTCAGTTGAGCTTAACCTTGAGGGCCCGGATGGAAGTGATACACCCTACATGAGCAAAGGTAAACTGTGCAATGTTTCAAACCATAACATGAACGAAAGACATAGAACAATGATCCGTCCAATGATGATTGCTCTGCACAGTTAATATTTTAGCTGATGTGTCAGCACAGACAGTGGACTTGGTCTGAGTATGACTACTTTTGCTACATAAAACATGGACGGTTTGGTCGACAACAATGTTTAAGGCTCTTCATGAAGGCAGTGACCATCACCAATATTTTATAGTCATGACTGGCCAGCCATCCCTGGTAGATTTCATCAGTAATTCTTGTTAGATTACAGATTAAAATGGCACACATCAGGCATCAACCAATTTTTTTTTTGTAATTCTGACTGAAACTGTGAACACACTGTATACTTCACTAAAGAATAAGAAAGATGAAAATAATACTTTCTCACTGGCTGGGCAATCACAAAGCAGTACCACAGGAAAATGCTTATAGGCAACACGGCCAATCAAACATGCTGCTTATGATGTCATATAGGATAAATGCTCACAAAGTAAACCTAACAACTCCATTTGTCTTGCTCCACAAAGTTGTCCTGCTTCAGACAAATACACCAATACCCTTGCCACAACTGTTTATCTCTATATATATTCTTCATATATTACAAGCCATAAACAAGTTTTCCTAGGCTTTTGCAAACCTGGAATTATTTTTCTAAGTGCCTAAGTGCCTTGACTTTTTTAATTTCAAGGACTTGCATGGACCATGTTTTATGTATATTTTCCACTTTCTCACTGAGATTTTTCAGGCTTTCATAACCTGTCAATCATTTTTCCTTGAAAGAAAGTGCATGCAAATTTTGGTCCTTGCCATTTGTGCCACGTGAGTGCCAGTAACAATAAACAAAACTATAGTATAAAAATACTACAAAAACAAAACCTTTACATAACAAAATGGAAAAAATAAAAGTAGAACCATGAACTATTAATGAGACACATTGAAACAAAGAACATAAATGAGTAAAACTTTAGAAATTTTTCAAGCACAATAAACTCCAACAATAAAAGTACAGACTAAAAAGAAAATGATCATGTATCCTCATTGGCAGATGTGCACATCAATGCAGGAAAGATTGTGTAGGTACATGTCAATTAAACTTTTGTTTGTCAGGCAATGAGTCGCATTCACCTACTTGGCATCTCAGTCTTGTGATCAGCCAACCACTCCTGGTCTTTCTTGTCCTCATGTACATCGTCTGTGGCATCGTCAATGTATATTTCTATACTGTGGTTCCGGTTTCTGGCCATAGACTCTGGCTTGTTGTCAGGAAAACCTGCATTGTGCAAAAGTGATGTTCTATATAATACAATATACCACAATAAATAAAACATAGGCACAGATGACAGGCAAGATGAAATTTTCAACATGGACTGGAAGGTAAAACACCAATATGTTTTTTCTACATGTGTTTTGCTCCCACTTCTATGCAAGATATGGGCTGCCTATTCTTGTAGCAATATAAGTATAAATAAAATTGTAATGATCCTGTTGACTTTATTGCTTCATCACTTCAGCACGTTCCTGCAAGAAATGTTCTCAGACTGTAATTTGTGCAAAACCATAAAAATAAACTGAAAAACAGGAGACAAGTGAATATACAATGATGACTTTGTAAAAACAAATCACCTATCAACCTTACCAACACCATATTCACCCTTAACAACAGATTATAACTTTGATGAACTGTGCAGCCATAGAATGAATTCTGTAATATGCCATTCCAATTCGTTACAAAAATGATGCCAGTGGATTATTTTGGTGCCAAACAAATCTCTTTTACACCGATACTGCTGATCAAATTTATCTAAAGAACAATATGTATATAATAAGCACACAAATAGCAGCTTGAAATTCATGGAATTATGAACCCTCAAAATGTGCCTTTGTATATGTCTAGCTATTGTTACTTTTTGGGTTTGGTGTTTGATGCCAGTAACATCTGCTAGCCGAACACCCTAGCCCTTTCAAGGTTGGCGACAGTTTTGTTTTGAATTAAGATTTTGAGATTGCTTTTCAAATATGCAGAAAGTAAGTTTCATTGTTAAATACACGTTAACTTGTCTAAGCGACACTGTTCTGATATGAACCTAGTTTATGGCGGGACGTCAAACAAAACCAACCTCGTAATTGTGCATTTCGGATACTGTTACAGTGTTAGTGACACACTGACAGTACAGAGTACTGAGTAGCGAGTACTGCCTCATAAAATGCATTGTAAATACGGCATACATAGAGAAGTACATTTGAATATTTTGAAACCCACCTCAACTCCTTCACTTGTATAATCATACTATTTTGAGAACACCCACGATTTACATAGAACTAACAGCCTTGTTTCTTTCTTATTTAAAACTGTAAAGCTCTCGTTAAAAACCAACAGTCCGCGCCATGTTTATCCTCAAACAGCTTGTTCCATGTGAAGATTGCGCTGCTTGACGATACTGCCATGAGGTTCTCAAGGGTCGCTACAATCGGCTACAATCAGGTACGATCTGATACCATCACACACAATCGGACACGAAGAACTTGAAAAAGGTTACGATCGGACCTGAGTACGGAATGCTTGGAACAGCACACAATGGCACAAAAATAAATTTAACTGACCATCTCTTAGCGCCATGAAAATCGATCCCCATTATTACCGATCACCGACACCCGATTGTATCTTTATACAGCTATAGAAAATCGGACCAATGCGGTCCAATAAACTGCACCGAATTAGACACGCTGAGACTCTGTAGCATACACTGACGAAATTGACCCCCATCGATCACCTTTTAGCCAAGAAAATCGATGCCGATCATTACTGATTAACAACCACCGCTATACACTTTTATACCGCCATAGAAAATCGATGAAAATGGGGCACGTGCAAACAAAGTGAACATTGGACCCGAATTAGACATGCTGCGATTTTGTAGCATACACTGGCAAAGGACTTCTATCGATTTTAAGAAGATACGATAAAGGGGTGAGCAAAGATAAAGATAAATGATAAACAATTAAGGGAACTGGACCGAGCCAGAACAGGACAAAGACAATCTATATGTTTCGGGGCAACTACCCCTTCATTAGGACGACACAAAAAACGACGGAAAAAACCGGAAAAGAAATTAAGGATTTAGCTGGATAGCAGGAAAATTTTCGCTATAACAGGTAGAAGTCCCTGCTATCCCGGTCGCGCTTGGTCCAGTTCCCTTGTTTTTAATTGAATTTGCATTTTCCTCCAACCGGCAGATACTTGTTTTTCTTTTATAAATGTTGAAGTTAAGATAAACAAGAGGTAAATAGGAATTAAGCCACAGAGAACTAGGTGACCGACCACAAGCAATAATATACATAAACCTAATATCCCCAAAATTAATGAGGCAATCACAATCCTACAAATAAAGGAATAGGGGAAACATCATATTGGGGGGCAGACCTCTTACAGTGGCCACATGGTGGCCAAGATGGCGGCAATCTATAATATTAAGCGCCTCAACATGTGTACAGGATACAAAATCCATCAAAATTAACGTCTTCCCCAACCCATCCCTGCTCAAGTTCTATTTCCCATAAAGATAAACAATGAAATTTCTCATGGTAATGTTACACATACATCGCCCCATTGCATGCATTGCAGGGGAAAACATGATTCTACTCATAACCGCGTCAACACAACTTCGTCTCCAATACATTTACAACAGTGCACTACACAAAAGAATATCGTGCTCTTATAAGTTCACTAACATCAAATGCAAAAAAATGCAGTCGTACCTTTGCAAGTAGACACAGCAAGGAGAGGTCTGCTCTCCTTCCAAACGATTGGGACCAAATGACTCACGTGAACACGTGGATTCGAGATCCTTCCAAGGTATAGCGCAATAGCGTAAATCGGCCGCGCCGGTAATTCTACTGGGATTTCCCAGAAACTCTGCCTTTCACTGAGGCCATACAACAAGATCAACATTCACCCCTAGTAGACTTCTCCCCAGACAGGGGTTATATGTCTGAGGGACTATATTCTATTCAGCCCCCCACTACGATTTCCCCGAGCTAGAAAAGATGCAGGGGGAAATAACTCTGGTAACCGTATGCAGACGCATGTGCCCAAGGGAGCTTATCGTACCCAGACACGTAGCAAAGAGAGGGCCGAAAGAAAGGAACTTGGCACGTGTGCCCGACGTCGGCCCTATATGAGTGTACGTGCTATTAGTGACAGAAGAGTACGACCATTATCCGCGACGGGGACACAGAGAACCAGCAGACTGCTTCAACAGGGTGACTCTTGTCAGTCGGGAGCAGATCTCGTGCATTTCGGACCGGTGTTGAGACTGTGGAGCTGAAAGACGTGGCGTCTGCGATATTCCTATCCAGCATCGTGAAAGTGAGTTTACGTACAGTGTAGGAACGTAGGACACGATCGTAACCTGGCTTAACTACATAATGGTGGTATTGTATAAGTTTGGGTTTGGCGTTGTTTTGGAACACCAGGGAGTCGGTGACGTAAACATGTTTCTACAGGAATTCAAACAAAGGCTCCTGGTTTGTTACAAACAAGACTGGCATAGTAAGATCTCAAGCAGCCAGCGTTTTTCCACCTACCCCCTGTTTAAAGCTAATACTTCTCTTAGTGGTTATCTTTTATACCTCAAACATGTAGGCTTTAGGGATGCTCTGACCAAATTTAGACTAGGAATTACCAGTCTGAATTATCATAAAAAATGTTTATATGTACATCATACCATGGAATGTCCATATTGTCATTCTGATGAAACTGAACTGCATTTTGTATTTGTTTGTCCGCGTTATGACGACATGCGGAAGCAGTACATCCCTATCGATATTCTTCCATGTTTCGATTCTCTGTGCTAATGGCCGATAGCAGTCCAAGACTTACACGAAGCCTGGATTGTTTCCTGTATAAGGTTTTACAACGGAGAGAGGCAGATATGCTTAGACCTCTGTAAGCTCCTAAAGTTACACGTTGTGTGTGTGCGTGTGTGTGTGTGCGCGCGCGCGTGCGTGCATGTGCGTGTGTGTGCGCGTGAGTGTGTGTGCATGTTCGCGATTAAGCAAAATTAACTCCTTGGGGCCGTTATCAGAACCTAAGGTCTGGATACCCCTTGAGGCCGCGTGGTGTGTTGTACTTGGGCAAATAAAAAAAATTACAGAGACGCTCTTTATGGTATAAGGGAAATAATCTTGTTATAATTGTAAAGCTCTTTCGTCGGCTGTTTCCCCTGACATGTTTAGTTTCTAAAGCATAGTTTCGGCTCGCCAACTGTAGGCTTTTCAGCACCTAAAAGATATAATTCACTGGAGCCTATTGTCACGGACGCGTATGCGCGTAACTTTTGAGTGCAAGTATTATGAGGGGTGTGCATCAATGGTCCTGTGTGGAGGAGAGAGAGGTAGAGAGTGGTCCTGTGTGGAGGAGAGAGAGGT
>SMGT01010531.1:0-51018 GCA_004794575.1 Lanistes nyassanus | reverse complement strand
TTATGGAATTAAACGTAATATGTCAATTGTCTTCGATCTTAATGAATCAAATGGACTTATCCAAACAGCTGTGCAAGACCATCAGAATTAAACTTTATGAAGATGGCATCTCACGTATGACGCGTGAGTAATGGAAATCTCGCAAGATCGGGAAAATGAAGTTTTGCTAACTCAATAGTTTTTCTACACAAGCTCTCAATCACATTATCTTACAAACTCTAATCTAAGGAAATTAAGCTGATTTCGCCATAGAATAACGTACTTGTCTTCTGATTGGCAAATATTACAAATTAAATTTGAAATTTTCTCTTCTCGATCCTCAACTCTGTGCATCAATATAATATTAATTATATATTAAAAAATATTTCGCTGCACAACTGTTTATAATAAGACTTTAACTCTTAAAACTAGAAACTATTGCCACATGCTACATAAGGACTCACCTGATCGTAGTAACTGGATCGATCAACGTCGTCGGCAGCTTGGATCGAAATGAAATACTGAACGGGGCAGCGGACTTCGGCTACACGCGTCCGAAACGGGACGATGGCATGCGCAGCCGCAATAACGGGGCAGCAGACTGGGCTACACGCGTCCGAAACGAGGGCACGCGCAGGCGTGATACGACAGATCGTGCGAGTAGGAGGGAGACTTGGGGCCCTGCTAGGTCCTCGCGATGCTTGCCCACCCCCAAGTATACATAGGCAAAACGGAGTGGGGCCCCAGTCGTGCCTACCACCAATGCTAGCTGTTTAATCTAATCTATTAAGATGTTTGATGAGTTTAGTATCTACTGAAAGAGTTATTGGAGTAGAATCCGAATATGTTAGTTGTTAGTATCTGCAACTATCCTAGAAGGATATAGAAACGTTTAAAGAGAGTGAGCCTAGCACAGCACGCTGTCAGATGACACAGTGCGCCACAGCCACGGTTCGCTGGCAGTACTCGACCTAGGCACTGCCCCCGGCGTACGCTGTGGCTGTGAGCGTGGTGTGCACTGGGGTAAGTGGGATGCATGTGGGAAGCCTATATTGAACCCATATATAATATATTCAGCCTATCTGGGTCTTACATGCCACCCACATCCTCCCGATATAGAGCCTATATAGAATACCAATGTGGGGCCGATGTCCGTCCGATATTCATCGCCTATCTGGGGCTTACATGCTCCCCACATCCTCCCGATGTGGAGCCCATATAGGATCTCACGTCAGGCCGACGCGAATCCCATTTTCATTGCCTATGCAGGACTGATGTGAGCCACCTATGTGCGCCCGGAATTTTAAGCGACCAACGTACTTCTTTGAAGCGGTTCTATTATTTGACCCTAGTCTTGTACTCATATTCCTTTATTTAGGCCGAGACCCCATTTTAGCGTGTAAAAGGCAAAGTACCCACTTTAGGTCTATTACGCGAATGTGTGTGTGTGTGTGTGTTGGAGTATTTGTGAGCGAGAGTGTTGTGCGCGTGTGCGTAAGATGATGGGTACGCGTGAGTGGGTGAGTGTCCAGTTGTCATTAAGGTACTGTTAGTGTATTACAGCATTAGTGTTCTATTGAACACTGTTGCCCTTAATATCAGTATTGTCGATATTGTGTATTACTGACGGCATCGACAATGTCTCATCCGTCATTACCTCTGCTCGATGACTTGAATTTCTGGAACTCGCATGCATTCTATTGTATTGTATGATTCGAATATTGGACTGCCTGTACTGTGTAACAACTACACAAGTCAGTTTCATATGAAATAGCGTGATAAGCAAAAGACTACTTGCGGGGAAATGAATTAATCCAAAACCAGAACAGAACAGTTAATCCAAAATCGTTCTCATTAGGTAATGGTCCGCAGTAGTAGCACAGATCTTACATATACAGATACTTCACTCGGGCGATTTTAGTCTGCCCAGTTGCGTACGATAACTCTTCACCGGGAAGAGTTATCCAGCATTACAGGATGTTATGGAGCAAAACACGAGCTCTAGTACAGTATCGGCTTCCAGATTTAAAAGAATACATTCTTCGGAATTTTGTTCAGGGCTAATTGTACAAACAGGAGAAGAAAACCAGAATGCAAAGGAAAGACGTTTCACATGTTTCCCGCAGACGAAGAAAGGTGAGTTTAATTAGTCTATGGTTACCCTGCTATTGATTTTAGGTGGATCGTGATTGCAGCACAGACATCACATTGATTATATCGTAGAGTACTCTGAACTTCATTTGCCAATTAATTTTCTCCATAAAGGTGCAGACGCTGGGTTTTCAAAGCCAGGAGAAAAGACCTAGAGAATCTGTCAGCGGCTGAAATTAGATCTAAGGGGTGCAAGCTTTGCAGTGACTATTATATAGCCAGTGGACCAACAGTGAAAGAAAACGTTTGAACTGGAAGGCTGTGCCAACTCTATTCTCAGTTCCCAATCACCCCAAAAGAATAGATTGTCAAAGACCAAATAAAAAAATATGCGAATGAAAAGCGATTCAGACATGGTTCTGAAGGAAGTTCTGAACCAAGGAAAAAAATATTGAAACAGGTATCACTAAATTTCCCATATCCATTCAAGCAGCTAGGATATGTAAACATATAAGAGGCTCAACATTTACATAATTTAAAAAAAACTTTTTTCATGCCAGTCGGTTCATTATTTCCAGTAAATTGTCAGTTCTCTAGTCTGACATAAAATGAAAGTGACTTTCATATTGAGAGATAACAAAGTAATTTTTTTAAGTCACTGTATTATTGGTTGTTTCCTTATAAAATATGGCATTGTGTATATTAAAAAATATGTATCTGATGAATAATGAATCATTTAAAGAAAGCAGTAAAATTTAAGTATCCTAGATTTTTTCTGTACTGCTATATATATATAATTTTTTAACAAAAGCAGACTCAAACACCTGTACACCAGTGGATACAGATTCAAGGATTACAGTTGAAACAGAACCAAGCAGTTGTGCATTGGAGACTTCAGAAATAAGTGACCAATGGGCCTCAGGTCAGTTTAAACATGAAATTGAAATTTGTGTGCATTAAGGTGTTCACATTTGGCATGCCTTACTCATTTTGTAACAGAATCAAACATTTTGAATGTGGTGGTGAATGCAAGGTAACACACTGGTTGATCGTGTTGTTCTTACATATTGTGTTGTTCTTACATATGTAAGGTCTGTGATTCTAGGGCATAGTTTTTTATGACAGTGTCTAATAATGGGACAGCATGTTCAGTGTCACAATGGTGCAAACATAGGATTTATTACATTTCTTGCAATATTTGTGCAGGCTTGAATAGTGCACAGGCTAGTCAGGACACAACTCAGCAAACTACAGTTGTCAATTCAACAAAGCCAGTCACAATGTTAAATGTATGCAGGAAAAAAGGTTGGTTCATAAAATGTATAAATTTCTAGAAGGTTATAATGCATGCAAATAAGGCAGCTGATGTTGGAGATGGTAAGCACTTCATTATGTACAGACATGGAACTGATTTAGTTCTTGATAATGCCAAATTAATCCTTCTCTGTGACATAAAATATGTGTTGAAGAAGATTAAAGCAGGTTGTTCCATTATCTGTACTTTCACTTTCTCCACCTTCCCTTTAGTGCACTACCCCCCCACCCACACACACACACACCATTAGCATTTACCTTTGCACTTAACTGGTAACATTTTCTTCAAACAGTGTCATCTCCATTGAGAAAAAGGACAAAACTAATGGCGAAACTTTTCTACAGAGGAAAAAGTACTTGGATTTTGGTGGTACCACCAGCCTTGTAGTATCATCACTTGAACTTAGGATGATTATAGGTGTTTTGGAGAAGTAGATTGAGATATGTCTGGCAGACATCTTGCACACAACAAGTGTAAAGAAGAGACTGTTACACCGATTGCAGAATTGCTTGCCTGTGAATGCAATGGTGTGCCCAACAAACACATGTGACACCAGAAATACTGTTGTTGGTCTTTATGCCAATATCAGACTTTATTCTGCTTTGACTAACAGCAACAAGTCCTTTCGTGGGAAGTCTGCTACCAAAAATCGCAATCTGCTGAAGGTTAGGCATATGTAGGAAAGTTACAAAAAAATCATACCAGCAGCCTTGCTTATAGCAGTGGAAGAGAAACAACAGCTAGCAAAAATGGATACTTCAGTGGGTACCATGAACACAATCTTTCAATGTGTTGTTTTCAGATAGGTCAGTAAAATATTCATTGAAGAGGTGGGTTGATGTGTTAGCAGATTTGTTTTCATGTCTGGAGTCACAGACTAAGGGATTGTCCCATTGTTGTATGTCCATTTGTCTTGATGTCTGCAAATGTTTACAGTAAGGTAGGTAGCATCTGATTTTTTAAAATGCATTTTGGGCTGTTGTAAATTATCCCATACACAAACTCATGCAGTGTGCTGGATCTGATGGTATGGGCAAAAAATCAGTTGAAATAATAAAATAACATTTCAATAGGATTATGTGTTTTTACAGTAGTTGTAGAATTTGCTACACAGTTCATTTATCTGCTTGTCTGAAATAAGACAGTTATGCTAAGGAAGCATGTAAATGAATATTGTGTGTGTGTGTGCTTGCATGAGTGCATGTGTTGGTTAGTTTGTTTAGCACAGTGACTGAGTGAGTTAGTGACTGAGTAAGCTTCCCTGTGTATAACCAATTGCAATGCTTAAGAATGTTCAATCAATAAAGCAGACAAGTAAGATCAGAACTTTTTTGTTTTAGCTGTGTGTGTGTGCGTGTGTGTGTGTGAATTTTTTTCTGAATGACTTCTTCATGTGTGCATAAACAAAACAAGTGACTGCATTCACAGGACACAACAAACAACGAACAAGCAGCACAAATATGAAATAAGAAAATAGACTTAACTGTGGATCAGAATGACTGCCATGCCTCTGTATGGTAGATACTACTGTATGTGTAGCTTTTACCATACCACACTTCCCCCCACAAGCAGAACAGAATTAATAAAGTAGCGCGACAATCACTAAAAAATCACTAAAAGCTTCGTGCTGGTTTCGGCACAAAACACCCTGGCCACAAGGAACGCAACTCTAGAAGCACGAGTTGCTTCCCGCAACTGGGCAGATTTTCTTAACAAAGCGCGAAGAAGGAGTGAAGTATCTGTATATGTAAGATCTGTGGTAGTAGCCCGAACAAGATGGGATAGTTGACACGGAAAACCACCCTCCCCTTCCAGCCGACATGGCACGGGCTGTAGCTGCGCACGCGCCACCACGTCGCGCCTTCGCAGTGATCGTGGAAACACTTGAGATCGCTAGACCACGTTTCGGTGGCTGGTAAGACAATAGATTTAGAAAACTCAGTCGGCTGCTTCAATAATATGCTCGACAGGAGCTATCCTTTCTCTAACAAAAATAATTAAATAAAAATAAAATTGAAAAAAATGGGGGGGGGGAAGCGAATGAAGATGGGAACGATTATTCTCAGACTTAGCAGTCATTCTTTACAAACTGGAGCCGGTGAGATATCAGAAGTAGGATGGGTTCCAATCTGAAAAAAACGTCCAAAATGACCGTGAAATTCACTTGAAACCCTCTTGAAACGACAAAGACAAAAAGTACAAGTTGAGACTAAAGTCTTTTCCCATCCTTTTTTTCCACTTGGCTATACAGTAATGCAGCTTTAGTACCGTTAAAACGGTTCCAAGCCCGTGTAAAATGCAGAGGACTGGGTTTAATAAAAAATAATAAAAGGTTTTACTTCACACCCAAAACAAAACAAACACTGAAATGTGAATTTTTTCTCTTTTTATATATATATACACACTTATCTATGTCTAAAAAATTAAGCATTCTAGGAATACACAATTTTTTTATAATAGCACATCTCGCACACATACACATAAGATAGTCTGCTTTGCTTTGTCTCGTGTTAAACATGCATGTTTTCGGTCTTTTTACACTCAAAGGATGGATGTAGCACCGGCGCTAACGTGGGTTTTAGCTCTGTTGGTGTTTTCACCGCAGAGGCAGCTGCATCGTAGCAGTTTTTTGTTTGTTTTTTAGGCTGTTTGCTGACACTCTCTGTGGTTGTCTTTTCTTGAGAAGACTTCTCCAACTCAGACACACGACGAGCACAAATATCTGACATTAACACATAATGAATCTGTTGACTATTCATGATCTAATAAATGTGTTAAAAGTCATTTTCTATTACTAAACAAAAAGCTGTCTTGGTGATCACACAGACACTCATACTGCAAAGTCTGTCAAAATCAGGCGAGATCTATCAATCTCTAAGACAGAGTCTAACTCGGCGCACACCAACACTTGCACGGCCGCTGTCAGGGCTTGAGCAAATTTCAGTTCGATGGATACACAACTGTTGAGCATTTCAAACTGCTCCCCATCTAGCAGACTGGGACTCAGATCAAAGGCATACAGAGCAAAGCCATGTTTAAACTGTTTGTAATTCGTGTCATTACTGCTATCACGATTGGCTAATCCCAGGGCGACCTTGCTGCCAAAGAAAGCCTTGATGTACTTGTGTTGAAAATCCAAGGCCCGTCTAGACTCAGGTTCAAGTAGTTTAACTCTTAGCCCTCACAGGGGGTAAGGGTTATGCAACCCCAGAGCCCGCACAGTTTTTTACGTTTTTAAACAAATTACTACTTAAAAACTACCACACTTACAGTAATATATTTTACATATTTAGACAGATCTATTCTTCCACATCACAATGGAAGCAACACTTTTAGTTAAAAATATTAAATAGTACTTACAGTTTGGTGCCAAAGAAAGCCACTTTTTGCACAGTAAAAAAAATTGGAACAAAAGAAGGTTTCACTGCTTGTACACTTCCCACAGGTAAATAAATCCAGGAATCAAGAGTATTCCACTTTGAATTTGTTGGTGAATGGTTCCACTGAGAAATAAAACACAATTGCACCCTTGAAGTTCACAAACTGTTCACATATTGAGGTGTTTTGGGTGTCCAACATCGCAGAGAACTTGTAAAGAAATGACAGAGCTAAGTCCTCTTCCCGCGCGTAGAAAATTTGAACAACGGAAGCATCCAGGAATCAAGAGTATTCCACTTTGAATTTGTTGGTGAATGGTTCCACTGACAAATAAAACACAATTGCACCCTTGAAGTTCACAAACTGTTCACATATTGAGGTGTTTTGGGTGTCCAACATCGCAGAGAACTTGTAAAGAAATGACAGATCTAAGTCCTCTTCCCGCGCGTAGAAAATTTGAAGACTGGGCCAGCCGCTACATTTAAATTTCGTTTGGCAAGCCGAGACGTTTCGGAAACTCATTTAGACAGTGCAGGGGAAACAAGCGATGATCGAGCTTTACAATGATATAAGGTTTGCCTCCCTTACACCGTTAAATGCGTCGCTGCAACTTTTTAAATTCGTCGAAAGTATGTACGCTACGCTGATTCAAGAGTGTGATAGGCCGTCGATAGAAAACTATCGACGCGCTGCCAAAGGTCCTAAAGAAATGATTTTTGTAGTTTGCTTTCATTTTTTCAAATCAGAGCCAGAAAACACTCGAACCCGAGCCTAAAACGCCTTTTTGATTTAGCTCACTGCAAGAAATTATCGCCCACATTTTTATTAATATTTTATTTTTACTAGGTTCGAGTTTTACATGCTTTCACATACACACACACACACACACGCTCGCGCGCGAGGTCGATCTGGGTTGTCACATTAGAGCATGCATGATTTTCCTGACCTCAAGGGAACAGCGACATGGAGAGCATGGAATATAAAACAAATGACTAGTATCTATGTGTTATTGTGACGTCATGGTTTTCTTGGCCTCCTTTTGAGACTAGATGAGAATGCTCATGATGGAAATTTATCTTGCGAACTGAAGAGATTTTTGTAAACTCAGTTTTTCGGAATTACTTTGTTATCATATAAATATATTTATTTCTAAATAAAGCGGCTTATGTAATAAGAGAGTTTCTAAATGAATAGAATATAAGGACCATTGCCCCCTACGAACAGAACTACCAGTGCACGTCTGTCTACTTAATACAACATTTGTGCAATGTCTCCTTAGGACACATTTAGTAAGTGTTTAGTTGTGTTTGATCGAACAACGCATTTAGACAGGACATTGTCCGAAGTGTTGTATATTTGCCAATGATTCTTCGTTTTGTTAATCGTTCACTCGTGTTTTTTGCAGACCTAATATCCAGTTCTACAGAACTTTCAAATGCCACAGGTGATACTCATTAAACAATCAAATTTGTAGTTTCTTTCAACAACGCTCTTTAATTTTCTGTCAGGCTAGGTCTATCCAAAATATTTCACAAAGTCCTTTCCAATTGTGTAACACGTTTGCTGAATTTAGTTCACGCTTCTATTTCTTTCACAGTGGAAACATGCAGCTGCTTCAGATACCAGTAACTAGCCATATCCATCCTACTGAGCACTTCACATCGAGCGCTAGAGTTTTTTGGCTTTGTTTTATATTTCTGTATTATGTCTGTGTGTTGCCGTTTTTTAACGCATTCTAACCCCATGTTAAAAATCTCAACAACAAAGCTAGACTCACTCTCCCACTACACCCCAGAATTTAACGAATTTAACGATCCTCTATCAACAAGCAAACATCTTTTTATTGGATTATGATATTTAGGATTAGCTTTCTTTGTGCGATCATCACATATGTATACAAGCTTGACTCGAATCTTACTTTCCCACCAATTCTGTACGCACTAAGCCGACCCTGCATACTTTCCCGCTCTTTTGGATCTAAGTTTCGCTTCCTACAACGGCGACAACTGACAAGCGACCCCTACATGACACGACAACAGACAACTTCGGCCCTAGTTTCGCGCCAAATCCCACAAATCTGTTAATTTCTTCCTTAACCTTTTACGGAGAAAAAAGGCTTTATACCCAATAGTACTTTGTAGATTCCTCGCGTGATCTTGAGATGAACGGACCTATGTCAGGTTTCCTCAAGTAGAATTTCGACTGGTTTGGAGAACCCTCTATCAGTTGGATCCTCTAAGGTTAGAGATACGAAAAAGTTTCCCACGAAGAAAAAATCTAAGGGACAGATAAGCTTCTATCCCAGTTTGGACTTTGTAAAGTTAAATTATACGCAGTTTCTGGCATAACCGGCAAATGGGTCTCCTAAACAAGATGGCGCTGTGCTAGAGTGCACCGGGGACTAGTGAAAAGCCCATGAACTTTCTGTCTACGAGGAACACTGTATTTTCATATCCAGCTGGATTTCTCTCTCTTGTGTCTCCTGGAGTGAAAGTACCCTACAGTGTGGATCTTGTTGTTGTTGGACAGTGTTCACAATCTTCGCATTGGAATTATGCGTCTTGGTAATAGCATTGGTAATACTGGTCAACAACTTTTTTATATATATACAAAATTCATGTTTTTTTATCAATTTTTATGTGCTCAACACGAACATGACAGTCAGAACGCAAAGCTAGCTCTATTTTTTTAAAATCTGCAATAATTAATGTTTACATCACCAAATGAATGTCAATAGTAATAGGTCTGTTGTTAATACCTGTAAAAAAATAGTCATAGACTACTTCTTAGATTTCTTTGCCCGGCTCTTGTACAGCTTTTTGGGAGCATCTCTGGGGAGTGTCCAGCAGTAGTCATCCAGCATGGTAGTGGACCATTTTCCCTGGTATCTTTGTTCCATTGTTGCGATATCTTGATGAAAACTTTCGCCATGTTCATCACTAACCATACCACAGTTGTCAGGAAAGACATTCAGATGGTAATAAAGGAAGTGGATCTTTGGAGACATATTGCAGCCAAGTTTCTAATACTGCATCAGCATGTCTTCTACTAGTTCCTTGAAGTTTTCTGCTCTAACATTTCCGAGAAAGTTTGTAGACACTAGGCGAAAAGCATTGCATGCTTGTTTCGCATCACCCTGTAGCCATTACCTTGTTTGGCTATCCCACTCACATAAGAAACACATGTATCTTGTATATACCTGACGAGTCCTATTAAAAGGGCAACTACCTTCAAATCACCACAGAGGTGGCCAGTACCAACTGTAGAAGTTCACTAAGAACTGTTGCCTGGTTCTGACCTTCGATTATTAATTATATTGAATCTGAGTTTTACAATGGCCAGTTTTTCCCCAGAATATTGCTCTAAAAGAATTGCTAATGAAAAGGCATCTTTTGTTAAACAATCTTCTCGCTTTTAATCAATTTGGAAGTAACTTTTAAGATACAGTACTTAAATACAAATATTTGCTTCTGTAAAGTTGATGTGCGATAAAGTATCTATTAGCAAACAATGTATATGTGACATTCTGAAGATTTTTTTAGAAGTAAGATTATTTTACAAAACCCGTTAAAGCAAAACTCGTAAGTTTAACAAACTTTTTGTTGACCATTGCAGATCACACCTCCACTCCTATTTATCAAACCAGCACTCCTATATCAACTTTATCCCCATCAAATACAGCAGGTGAATTTTTTTTAAAAGTCAAATTGCAAATTTTTTTACCAGTGCTGTTTTGAACTGAGGACATTAACCTCATAGTTGTCTGCGTAGGATATTGTAGCAAAATTTGATGTGGCCATTTTTTTTACAAACAATACATAATGCCATAACTAGGTTTTAACGTATAAGAAAACGAATTCACATAGCTTATATATATATATATTATCTTGAAACTAATGGTTATGCTGATTCCCGGAATCATATCAGGCATCTTTTTACAAAAAAAAATTAATTAATTTTGACTTTTTAATGCCTTTACCGTATGGGTACAATATTTTGTCCAAGAAAAAATAAATTGTTAAATAAAATGATTAATTTTCAATCAGAAGCTGAGCGTATCTTTTATGACCAGTATTTTATATACTTTTCACCCCTGCAGGGTACCTTTCCAGTACTGCACTGCTATCGAATTTAACAGGTGATGAAACGTTGAGCTTAGCACTCTGCATAGTTTAATAAAATTGCATGGTAACGGGTATACTTCTAAGATAACTCCAACAGAGGTACTGGCAGCGCTATACATAGCCGTATGCAGACGCATGTGCCCAAGGGAGCTTACCGTACCCAAACGCGTAGCAAAGAGAGGGCCGAAAGAAAGGAACTTGGCAGATCCTCTAAAAAGATCTGCCATCCCTTTCTTTATAACGGCGCTATTCTTCACACAGCTAGCCCTCGGTACACAAGAAAGGGACGGCAGATCTTTTTGAGGATCTGCCAAGTTCCTTTCTTTCGGCCCTCTCTTTGCTACGCGTTTGGGTACGGTAAGCTCCCTTGGGCACATGAGTCTGCATACGGCTATGTTTGAGCGCTGCCAGTACCTCTGTTGGAGTTATCTTACGATAATTTAAGCGCTAGTCCTCATTTGTTCTTTATTAATTGGGTATACTTCTATTTAAAAATTATTTAAGATGTACATTTCTTAACCATGTAGTATTAAAAGCGTTTTTACACAACACACACCCTGTTTACTTCTGTTCCTCTTATCTGGTATAAAACGGGGCTTGTTTCCAAGCTTCTGTGTGTATCAGACAACTGTTTATTACATGCAAAAGGTAGCTAAGGTAGCTTAGCGCAGTGGTGGAATTAAGGGTTTACTCTTAACAAACGAAGATAACATGATATTTTTATAACCTACTGTGCCAACCGCTTCTCGCTATGGCACGTTCACGTGCTTGCGTGCGTGCGTGCGTAATTCTTGGAGGGCTGTGACTGGATTGGTTTTTCTCCAATTGCCATTGTTATTATTATTTGAAAAAGCAGGTTTTTTCCCCTTTGCTACGAAACGCTGCTGTTGCTTTGTGTTTTTGTAATTTTAAATACACAGATCGATATACCTATCCATCAGAAACCTTAGTCCATGCTTTGCTTTTGCGTTTTTTAACATGTACGTGCGGTTACTTTTTTTGCTGTGCTTACGTTATCCTGTCTCACAGCAGTAAAACGAAACGTGTGCTCGCACATACGAACGTATATACAGAAATTAGTTTGCCCGGGTCCCAGTCTAACACAGGTACTTTCTTTTCATATGGCACCTTTTTTTTTTTTGCAAGACTGCAATTCCGGTGCTGTGTCCAGATAAACGGGTTTTCTTTCTCTTTCTTTTCTTCTGACACGGTTAATCGCTTCCTACCCTCCAGCTTCCGTCATATGATGCTTAACTAGCGAATAACGTGTGGTCAGTTTTTTTCACTGCGTGTACTTTAACTAAGCTATAGATAGCTATTTAGATGTGTTGCTTTAATTGGTTTGGCTAATATTATGTCATAAATCTGTTCACTAAATTATACTTATTAGTATCAATTTGTCATACATTTGAAGATAATGCATTTTCAGCTTTTCTCATTTTATCGCAATTACGTCTAAATAACTTCTGCTTCAAGCGTGTATATTGTAAGGTGATCTGTTTTAGGTTCGCTCGCTCACTCATTCGCTCTCTCTCTCTCACACACACATGCAAGCGCGCACACACAAGCACGCCCGAACGAGGCTCTTAGGTTTTAATGTCTGTTATTTTGAAATCTGTGTTTTTGAACATCAGGGAAGTTAGTAGTGCCCTTTTAGAGATTAGAAGTCTGCCAAATAACCAATGAATTAACAGTAGTTTCACTAGCCATTTCTTTGCTTTATGAAAACAGCATGTCAAGTTAACAGCCATTTGTAAAAAATCTGTAAAATAGTATGTCGAAAATAAGATAGGTCACCGCAGATTTGCCAATGTTCCGATTATATTAAGCCAAAACATTTTTCCTTAAATAGCTTTGTCGCACACTGAACGCTCTGGCCAATAGACATGAAAAACAGTCCCAGTTCCTTTTGATGTGTTCTGTATATTGTAAATTTGGATCAGCTTTTAGAGTGAATGACTCAAAAGGCACGTTTCTATCCATCGGTTTTAGGTTTCATAATTATCAACTTTGTGCCCATATACTTATATTTCCTATGTTAGATGATTCGAGAATGCATAATTTATTACACACAGTGCTAACGTTAGCAACTGCTACTAATCTAACCGTTCTGAAATCCACTAAGTCTGCGGCGGGGCGTTAAGCAACAAATACCCACCAGCTACTAATGTGTAGCAAACCCGATTTCATTGTAAGAAGTCCTGCGCCTATTTATGCAATCTCTTCTAGGCACAGTGTCAGCCTCTGATAATATTGCAAATTAAAGCTAAGTAATATATGCGTCCTTTAGTTTTCTTGGTTCGCACTGGATTGATCAGTTTCCATGGTGACCTAAGAGGTCGTGCTTGAAATGAAGCATAATTACCTCTGGTATTTGCAGTGCTATTGCTTAACAGCAGATCCAACGCGAATCTGCTGAACTCCTACGTCTGAGTCTATAGGTTCTTGCTCTGCGTTCAGTCTGTATACTCGGTAGCAAAGCCCTTTTGTAATCTGTAACAAAAACCTTTATCATTCTCTCTCTCTCTATATATATATAGTGCTGTCGCCACTTGGGAGTTTACTTTTCCCTCAACCCGTCGTCCTTGCGCTCGCTCCGCACGAATGCCTGTTTCAACTGCGCACACACACACCATGACCACGTGTAGAACACACAACACTTTCACCTGGCAGTTTGTGCAGTTTATACGACCTAAAGAAAAATGTATTGATATGGGGGTGCCTCTCTATGTTGTCCTGAAGACCGACGTCAGAAGGTCCTCCTGGCTGCTCCTTGCTAGAGCCAGACTCCTATTGCCGATCTCTTCTTCGTGTCCTCACCTCTAGATACAGCTTACTAAGAGACGCAAGCACTCTCCCTGAGGTTGCAGCAGCCCCCCCCCCACCCCCCGTGCGACGTTTCCTAGGTCGACCTTCGACCTCTGAACTCGCTCTCTTAGAGTTCAGTTGCAGGCAGCCTTCCTGCTTGATCTTTGCCGTCTGGTTTAAACGGTTGTCTGTCCGCAGTCCCTTGATTTCCCTCTTTTACGTTCTGTGGTTCCTCCTCTCACTCAGTTAGCAAAGAGATTTCCCACAGCAGAGGAACACGTGCAGGAATCACACTGAAGTCTTTGAGGAACACCACAACTCCCCCGAAGAGTACCTTGCGCTAGGGAACTGGTTTACTCAAGACACTTGCTTCTGAAACTAGACTTCACACAAGTCTAGCAGAACAAGACACCTGGATTCTGTGGCAAGACTGAACCTATCAGCCTTCAGCAGACTTCACCACAAGACACACAAGTCTCTTCACAGCAGATCTCCAGTGCCAGGTTTGGCAGAAGATTCCTCTCCCAGGAGTTTTGGCGAAAGATGTGCCGGTCTTCCACGGGCAGATTTGGTAAAAGATCTTCTCCACGGGGATTTGGCGAAAAATGCCTTGGATTTATAAGCCAGCCTTTATATTCTAGCTTTTTTATTCGTGCATTCTTGCATTCATATACACGTGGTCATCGAGATAGTTACACACACCAACCAGTCAGGACAGAGACAGCATAAGCCACAGCTGAACTCACTGATACCTGGCCAGCCGGACACCTGCTCAAGAGCTAGGATCCCATTCCCAGCCATGCCCCCAGCTTCAGTAACACCTCGCCCTTAGCCCTAGAGCCAGCACACTGAATAGCAGCGTGAAAGGGACCTACACCTACCTTAGGCTCACACGACTTGGTGATGACGTGAGCACGCTAGATGGCGGCTTGAACAGGAGAATAAAGGATTTAATGAAGGCAATAGGGTTGTGGACGAGACTCACCCAGAAGCTATGGTGCCATCTCTCCAGACCCCAACTCCTGACAAGTTCATGAAAAACCCCTTCCCTCTCGTGTCCTGTGTTATCTATAGCAGCATTTCTTCAAAAATACTGGAGCTACTATATCCATCGAGAGTTCCACTGTTACACAAAAGACCTTGCTGCTATTTTTTATTGTTTCAGAATAGAAAACTGTTAAAAGTTTCCTACATACCTACATAATCAACCTTCGACGGTTCGCACCAGAACTGCAACTCCTACCAAACACCTGCAGCAGGCATCAGAACGATCTCTAAAACGATACTCACAGCCATCGATTTTGCAGAGCTACCACCCTCAGGCAAATTTCTGATTAAGAAAGAGATCTTTCTACTTGTTGCCCAAGATACACAAGCTTAATAACCCTGTTCTACCCATTGTCTCACCTGCCCCACTAGAAACATCTCCAATTACCTGGGCACCTTACTGCAACCCCTTTGTGCAATCTTTCCCCACCTACCTCAAAGACACTACAAACACTCTCTCACTTATTGACCGGTTCAATTCCTCCCACATCTTCACACCCACTCTCCTCTTAACCCTGGACATGACATCGCTTTATACATCCAGACCGCATACACAGATGGCCTGTCAGGCCTCTCTGTTTTCTTCGATCAACGTAGCGACCCTCACAATCCCCCCACCCCCACCCCCCAACACACACATTTTGATCAGGTTAGCGGAGTTAGTCCTCACGCTCAAAACGTTTGCGTTTAATGGCCAAACATTCCACTAGATCAGAGGTGTTGCCATGGGAACCAAACTGGGACCCAGCTACACGCTTATTCATGGGTTGGCTCGAGCACAACATTCGCAGCAGCCACACGGGTCCGACACCAGAACTGTACAGACGGTACATTGATGACGGTTTGGGCGCCACCTCCCTCTCTGAGTCACAGATGCTGCAATGCGTTCAGTACACACAAAACTTCCACTATGCTATACAGCAAACCTACAACATCTCAACCACATCTGTCACCTTCCTCGACATTAACATTACCTTAGAGGCCTGCCTCCTAGCAACCATCATCCACTACAAACCCACAGACTAAAATGCATACCTAAATTTGCACTCCTCCTATTCACCCTCCACACTACACAGCATACCCTACTCACAATTCCTCAGACTCCGCAGACTATGGTCCTATCAAACTGACTTACGAACATTAAAACAGAATGTTTGACTTCTTCTTTCCCCAATAACTACCCTCCAGATCTTCTACACTCTGCAAACAAAAAGCCGCCTCTGAACCACGCACCCTCGCACTCCAGCCCACCCACAACTCCAGACACCCTGAACCTCACCCCATCGTTGTACTCACTCACCACACCAACAACCTTCCTGTACGCAGAATCTTCCTGTCCAACTGACATCTACTATCAAAATCTGGGTCCCATCTCTTCAGTCACCCCCCCCCCCCCCGGCATCCGGACGGGACAAGAACGTACGTGACCTTGTTCATTCCAAACTCAGTACACGACCCCATCCTCTCTACCCACTGGCACCACCCTACGAAACGTCGCCCGCTGTCACACATGCCCATACCTCAGCACCCCCACACAGCTCCACACGCCAAACACCACCTTCAGCATCAAGCGTCATTTCTCCTGCACCTACAAAAACATCATTTATGCCATCTCATGCACCTAGTGGTCTACTCTGCTCTACGTCGGCGAGCCGGAACGCACACTTAACGACCGCTTTAAGTGACACCTCGCCGACACGAGACGACAAGAGAAACACTCCGTTTACAGCACACTTCAACATTCCACCACATACTTTGGACAATATGAAAATCTTTGTAATTTGGCAAATTTCTGGAGACTCCATAGACCGCAAGAACATGGAATGTCGTTGTATTTCCCGTTTCGGCACTATGTCCCAGACGGGACTGAACTTAAAACACTGGTCTCTCCTCCACCCATTTCTTCTCGTCCCTTCCCCCTCTACTGTTCTCGTTGTAAAAACTCACACACATCTTTTCATTTACCCTCTCCCCCCTCCCCTTTCACCGGCCCCAACAGGAAACGTTCTTCTATTGGCTCTTCCCCACTGATTGGTGGTTTAGCACGCTCTCCTTTTTCCATGCACTTCTTCCCTCACTTACCTCCTGTCCATCGACCGTGCATGACGAGTGTCTCTGTCAGCTTAGTGATGTTTATTTGTTATTTGTTATCCGTTTGCGCGCTCCTAAGGGGTCATGACCTGGAACGTCGACTCCTTGTGTGTCCTAGTCTCGCGTGTTACCTTTGTTACCCCAAGACGCGTTCGCCTGTTTCTTTTCTCTTTACTTATTGAAGTTGTCATTCTTCAGTTTCTCTTTTATCTTGTTTTCCTTTTCCGCTTCTTTCCATTCTTTTCCCTTACTTTTAGGTTTCCTTCTGTAATGCCATGTGTGTTTTTGAGAGTTAGTGGGCTGGTAAATAAGCGAGTGATAAAGCGACTCAGCGATCTGTGAGTGCGGGTGTACGTGCGTTCGTTCATATATTTGCAAATCACTTTTATTATCCTAACTATTTTTTTGTCTACAGAGGAAAACAAGACAAGCGATCGATGTCCCACAGGATGCATAGTCGGCGCATGTATTGGAGCTGTAGCCTGTACAGCTGTTGTCGTTGGTGTTGTGATCTGTAAGTAATTATAGTTTTACTCTATTGTTTCTTTTTCGATTATTGTGTATAGAATCTTATCAACTTTGTCACTGTACACATTCATGTTGTGCAAACTTGCCCCTTCCAGAAGGGGCCCTGGCCTCGTTGGAATAAAAGTTTCGTTTCGTTTCTTTTTCGATTATGTGTGCATTGGCTAATAAATTTCAGGTATAGATGTGAGCAAACAGATATTCAAGATTAAACATCAAGTTTACCAACGTTCGTAGTATCGCTGACGTCACGTATGACGCGGCGTCAACAGAAAAAGTAAACTTGGGGGAGGGTGCCCCACCTGACTAGGTGTCTGTTATCCACAGTAACAGGCAGTCACAATACAGAGCTCTTACTTGGAGTAGATCACGTTACTTCAGACCCGCTGGAGGTGGCAACAACCATAGACTGCACCACTATCCGACCTTCCAGCGGTTACAGATACGGCACGTCCACTGACATCACAACGGTTATACATACGGCACTTCCACTGACGTCACAGGTGTAGTTGTCACGTTCAGTGTTTACCTCGGTTTTTCCGTCACCCAGGTACTCGGGGCGTCACCAAGATGCGCTTATAAACCAACAAACAAAGAAAACTCTCCCAACTTGACAGGATTAAAAACCAGGCCGATCCCTCTTCAGCCTTCCAGTACAGATGAAGGGTACACGGTTTCTCGCCACAGGTTTCTGTCGCTGATAGCGTTGTCTCTCGCCCGTTATGTCAGCTGTCCTCTGTCGTCTGCACACTTCTCTGACCGTCCTCGGTCTTCTAATCGGGTCAAACCCTAGCGTGTCTCTCTCACTCACGCAGGTTGACCAGAGCTCACATCGCAGAGAGTTTGTAATTTTAGCTTTTCATCATCGCTCAGGGAAAGTGAACTCAGGGACCTACGCGTCTGTCGTCTTACTATACCTACACAGCACGTTTCCGTTACAGTCTCGTCACTGCAATTGTAAGAAGTGACGCTGTGTAGAGGTCATTGTTTGACCTATAATTATCTAGTGTGGCTAGCAACTGGCATGCGTATGCACAATGCACTTGATACACCATGCATGCATTCCCCAAGTCAGTGGGAAAAGCATTTACTGGCTTATTTGATGATGCGGTGTCCTCCTCTGGGGTTTGTTCTGAAGAAACGGATGTTTACAAAAGAAAAAGGAAATATATCTGTCACGATCGCGATTGTTCTTCATGTCAACGATCCCAATAGGTCATTTTTTTAAACAGATCAGAGCAAACCACAAATCTCAGTAGGCAAATTTTGGCGATCATAATAACGCCGAAAAGGCTAATCCTGGTTAAGGGCATGGAAACTCTCAATTTTTCGGTACTGATAAAATGGAGTATTTCCAGAACGTTTTAATTTTTAGATAGAAACTCGCAATACTGTACAACCGCAATCTGTATCTATTATATTTTTTTCAGATTGTCTAAAAAAGAATAAACCACAGATAAGGTAATGTTCTTGCTTTTTCATCAATAGCTATTTGCATGAATGCAAACAAATCACTAGAGTTTGTAGTGGATGAATGGATACACGACTTTGAGCCTAAAGAATATATTGAAGGATAATATATGAACATTTTAAACTAGTCTCTACAATTTTTTTGTAAAATAATTTATATATTACATAATAATAATTCGCATAAACAACTAACACCTGATGCTTTACTTATCGTTCAGTAAATGTTTCTGAGGGTTATCTGCAGGGAACATGGGTACTTTGACACCTTATTAGCAAAAATTAACTTAGTGACGCATATCAAGATGTAACAAACTATAGCTTTCGTTCTGTGGTTCCACTTCGGATGCTATAACATTTCACTTTCGCTTCCTGATGCAATCTTATGTTGTTGTTTTTTTGTAAAAATGGCTATAAACTCTTTCCTATATTTACATACCTTTCTTTGCAGCAGGAACACGGAAACGGAAAGGACCAGGGAGAGAGAAAATGAACTTCCTCTTCAACAAAATAAACCAAGTGAAAAACTCTAAGAATCATAAAGATAATGAGGCGGTGTCTACATGACACAATTTTGTCGTCACATTCAAAGCAGCTTCAATTAACCGAGTATGAAAGGATTTCCACTGGGGCAGAACGTTTCTTTTTCTTGTTCTTTGTTAATTCGTAATCCCCAGAAGGCAAAGCAGAGTATTAGGTGGCACAGAGGAAAAAATGTTCTTTGGTATTAAAAAAGTATTGTTATATTTAGTCTTTATTTCTGCCGATATCAATACAACTTTTATCGATTATGATTTTTTCGGATTGCCATTTTTATCAAACTACTATTAGAGAGAGAGGAAGAGTGGGGATTAGGGTCAGCGAGGGAGGACAGAAAACGAGCACATTTAGTCAAGTGGCAGGGGAGAGTTTTTTTTAAAAATTCCAATGAATAAAATCTTATGCTTATCCCTTTATCGTCATAAAATACATGGATTTTTTCAACGTTTAATATTTATATTTTATACTTGTTCTTGAAACGACTGTTACTTTTGACACTTTCGTATCACAGTCTTATGAGTATCTTTCTATTGCTTTTGTGTTCTTTGTTGTTGGTTGTTTATTATTTTTTCCATCAGCTTATTTAATGGTGAAAATCCAAGGTAGTTAATACACTTTAATGTGATAGAACATTGATGGCAGATGTATGCAGACAGATAAAGAACTCAAAACAAATAGTGAAAATTAAGGGACACAGAAGGAGGAAGAAAGGAGAAAAAAGAAAAAAATGATACGATGTTTCCACAAACTTGATGCTATTGGGAAATATCAAGTAAATTTTTCATCATCCATTAAATAGCGTAAAGCTACATATTGTTACGATGTGTGCGTGTATAGGTATGTCTCCAAATTTGCTTAAACTATAAAGTTATTCTGTTACGGTTTGATTTAAACTGTTTTCTTGGCGACCAATGCATCTTCTGTTACATTTGTGGATGTCTATGTTGCAGTACCTTTTACCGCCTCAGAATGTGCGTTTTAACATCAGTTCCATATTTAACCACACAAGAAAAATCAGGGAGACATTGACATCCTTTGTAATGGTGCATTAATTAAAAGAGGGAGACACTACTCATTCCAAACATAGCATATCAACCTTTTGTTTTTGCAACAATCATAAAAAGTTTCAGTATTCACAGACATTTTGACTTTATAAGCGAATCACGCGAAAGCTCGTAGCGATGTTCCGTTAGTTAACAAATGGTTATAAGTAGGGAGAATGACATCGGCCAGCCACAAGTTAACTGCTTTAAGCTTTGGCATGATATGTTTACAAAATTATTCTTTATTGCTATTAAACATCAAATTCTTTTATCAACGTTGATAAATATTAATATTTTGACATTACATTGAAAACATATTTTGTTGTGAAATTTATCACCACTTAATGTAAAATATTTGAAATATAATTGGATTGCTACCTTCTACAATATTTTTTAGCGGCTGCTGTGTTATTATGATGACATATGTAACCTATTTATGTTCGTACTAGATTTGTGAGTGCTTTAAATGCATGAGGCCCTCTCTTGCCTCTTGGGGATTTTTGTATGAGACTAATTTGGCTCAGTAAAACATAACAGAGAGAAAAGAAAATCAGTGTACCTCTGTGCGTGTGGGGTGGGCCAACATACAGCATAGACTATCCATTTCCATGGAAATCTTGGAGTAGGATTTTAATAAAATATGCTTTGTAAGCAGTTCTTTGTTTTTGTAGATGATGAAATGTTTAAGCATTAGGGAGATTTCTATAAAAAAAGAAATAGCCATTTGTCGCTGTTGGGTTTTAATTTATCAAAGCAGAATAAATACTGGTATTCATCGCCGATGGCATTACTGTCACAAAAATGACAGATTGTTTCTTCTCTAGGTATTCTCTGTATTCTGTGTGTTTAAACTTGGAAGTTGTTGTTCAAGAGCCGGAATTTAAGAAGTAGTATGTAGTTGTTAGGGGGCAATGTTTTTATGCAGTTTTCAAAAGTGAAAGACGTTTTAATAATTCTATAGTTCTTATAGATATTATTTTTATCTATATCTTCTAACCAGTTTTGAATAAAATGATCACGTAAACTTCTATCAACTTTCTTCTTGAACCATTCATAAGAGTAATGGAGATTATTTTGATTGATCCCAAACCCATTTAATCTGATGGCTTGTAATGCTGGTGTATATAATTTGAGTGGAGGGCCCCACCCTCGTGTAGCCGTAATATTGCTCTATATAAGATACTAGACAATTTTTTGCGATTCATCAAAAACTAAGCATTCTAATTTGAACAAAAATGGGGAAACGACCTAGTTCTCTAGGGAACATATATTAATGGGTGCTGCTTTTCTTAGCTTTGGTATTAGCTTGTACAATTTCAACTGTAATTTTTGGGCTATTTTATTGTGGGTTCCCAGATTTTGCAGCAATATGTGAATATTTTCGCTATAGTTCTATCAAACACATCAACTAGGAAATCTGTCCGTAGCTAGAGCAATCTACATTTTTTGATGAGAGAAAACATAGCTCTGGAGGCTCTATTTAACAAGTCTTTTTGTACTGCATTAAATTTGTTGTTATAATTTAACATTAAAACCAGGTAACAAAAGTCTTAAAATAAAGTTTTTCGCTATTATAGTAGAACACTTGTTTTTTGTGTTTCCTTATGAAAAGTTTTTTTAGCGTTAATGGTTAGATTGCACTTATCACAGTATAATTTCATACTATTTAAAGCTACCCGAAGTTCCCCAGGTTATTTAGTACAAAAGATCGTGTCATCGCCATATACCAATAAGAACAATGGACGTGCGCTTCTTCTGCAATTTTGGTAAGCCCCATTGTATTATCACTATCTAAATGTAATTTAAGGTTATTTAAGGTGTAAGGTTTATTTAAATAAACTGCAAATAGTAGGGGAGATAAATTCTCTCCTTGTCCTGCTCCCCAAATTTTAATAAAGTTTTCTGATTCTTTGCCATTTATTCTAACACATGATTTGGCTTTGCTGTACATATCCTGTATTGCTGATAATATTTTACCTCCATATTTTTATGTGTGTGTTTGTGTTTGTGCGTGTATATATTTGTTTTCGTGCTTGTGATTATGTCATGAGTGATGCATTGTATTGTCTGAAATGTACTGATTTCTAGTGATTGAACATTTGAGTGGTGGTTTTAAATTGTAAGTCATTGCAAAAATAAAGAAAATAAAAAAGAACTGTTCATCTTTTTACCTAATCAGTAGCTTGAAAATATATCATGAGCAAAAGTATTTGCATCTGATGAGCTTCGACTAGACAGAAAAGTCTGTTCGTACACATGTGTACATAAATGCATCCTCCCGTGAGTTCGTGGGTAGTATGTTGGCGCGTAAGCAAGACCATACTCGGAACTCTTGTGCACACGTCCTATAGAGAGGCACATTGAAAAGATTATATTTTAGAGAGAAAGAAACCAAATAATTATTATGATACTTGATAAATAACAGGAATTTATACCTAAGACTTTCAATTGGTATTAAACACTACTGTTCATCATTTGGATGTCTAATTGTTTTATATGACTTAAAAGAAATTAAGTGCGCTGTATTTGGTGATATCACAGAATCAGGGGGACAAAAGGGGACAGGTTGTTAGTCTTTGAGGTTCAGGCCGTAAGGCGCTTTGGTGCCAAAGCTAGATATGAAACAGGATCCCATATTTCTTCGACCTATATATACGTTCTCGACAGCGTAGAATGTTGAGAAAGGAGGGACAGTACATTCCACAAGACGGCAGTAATGTACTGAAAAGTTCGCTATTAAAATAATAATTGGAAGTTATCGTGAGACACTAAACATTTACAAAATACTACAAAACACACTTGAAAATGCTCGCAGCACACAATCGCACACAGGTATATTAATACATATTATGTGCACACTGACAATACATGTGATGGGTGAATATTGAATTGTTGGGTAAATCCACGTGTGTTTCTTCGCTGTGCATAAATTTCGCTCTCTTCGTCTTCGTGTGGCACGCAGTATTTCAAGTGGGAAGTAAACACTGTGGCTCTGAACCCATGCCTAGTGACGGGCTGTTACGAGTAGCCAAAAATAGACCCCGGTTAGCTGACGAGAGGCGGTTAGTTCCTTAGCACACTCATATAGGGCCGACGTCGGGCGCACGTGTCAGGCCACGTCGGGCGCACATAGGCGGCTCACATCAGTCCTGCGTAGGCAATGAAAATGGGATTCGCGTCGGCCCGACGTGAGATCCTATATGGGCTCGACGTCGGGAGGATGTGGGGAGCGTGTAAGCCCCAGATAGGCGATGAATATCGGGCGGACATCCGCCCCACATTGGAAGGATATGGGTGGCATGTTAGACCCAGATAGGCTGAATATATTCTATATGGGTTCAATATAGGCTTCCCACACGCATCCCACTTACCCCAGTGCACACCCCCACCCCTTTCATGCTTCCATATTTCTCAGCGTTCCCTGCAAATGTTCTCTCTCTCTCTCTCTCTCACACAGAAATACTAGTTTATTGCAAAACTCTTTTATTCCATTGCTTGGAAAGCAGTTCAAAAATATATATACTGATACATTTTTATGGTCCATCATTTTTTTAAATAAAAGGCTGAAAACTGTGCAGCACGTCACTCGACATTGCAGTTAAATTTGTACAAAACCTTGGTTTAAAAACCTGATTGAAATATAAAACAAAAGCAAGTTTTCAATATACAATAAGCCAAATCTATGACTAGATGTCTGTTAAATGTTAGAGCTTAAAGGCTTCAATCGACTGGGATGGCCATATTAGGACTGCACAAGTGTAAAAGCATCAAAAAGAACAATTCTCAAATAAACACTGTGAATATACAAATATTTAATTTAACAGAGTAGTGGTTGTCTGCAAAATATTCTAAAAGGAAACTTAGACGGGCCACATTAAGCCAAATACTAGTTTATTTCAAAACTAACTTTTATCCCATTGCTTGGGATGCAGTTCAAAAATATATACTGATACATTTTTATGGTCCATCATTTCTTTTTAATAAAAGGCTGAAAACTAGGGGAAACTTAGAAGGGCCACATTAAGCCAGCCTGTAATCATGCCCACCCTACACCCCAGAAAATCCCAAAGCAGAACTACTGATCAGCTGTCTATGATGTCAGGGTACAGCTTTCTGGCACTCTCTGCAACAAACATAAAAAAATCACTGAGGTGTTATATAAAAAGTGCAATATAACATATTCAAGACAATAAGGCTGCTTTAGGTTTTGTAGGAGTTGCCCATAAAAAATTCTTACTTTGATGCACGGCCATTTATTATTTAAATTGGAAAAGCCAGCTCTTTTAAGGTCAACCTCACTGAAAAAATAAAACTATGCATAAATGTCACCTTTAGATTCATAAAAGTTATCTTTCAAAATATCTAGATTACTGCACTTGTGGTTGACTGCAAGCAGCATTTATTACAGTCGTGACAAAATCTGTCCCCATGAGTTTACAATGGTATCAAAAGATAACTTTATTATGAAACTAACTATATGCATCTGCAAAGAGAGCAGAAACCCCTCCCTCCAATGTTCTAGGATTTTTTCAGATGGTGTAGATATATGTCCATTATCATCATGTTCATGCCAGGTTAGTTTCATTAGGTCTTTATAAAAATTTTTTCAGTGTTCACTTCTCTCTGCCATGATGGCGCAGAGTACAGATCAAGTGAATGGTTCAATCATTTGACAAATGGACAATTTGAAAAAAACATGTGCTGAATGGGGTGATAAACTGACCGTGATAAAGCTGACAAATTTGTGTCGCTATTGTTGTTTCCCCCCCCCCCCCCAGGAAATCTTTTTTTTTTTTGGGGGGGGGGGTAGGGAAAGCAGTAAGTTTCAGAAGAACTTTGCTAAAATGAGGAATCTCCCAACAATTTGCGCCCTTGACAATCGAATGTATAACTTCGATCCCACGGTTACTTTGTTTCTCTTCAGATGATATTAAAATGTTTTATTAAATATTATTTTTTCTTACTGAGTTATCCTTAGAAATGATCAGTTTTGAATTAAGACAATTAAAGTATAAAAAATTAGCATTTTGTGCGTTCAAAAAGGTTTTCAACTAGAAGAGTTGTACCAATGTACTGGTACTATTTTTTTTTTATTTTTTAATTTTGCAAATTCACATTAGATTTAACAGATTACTTGGCCAATTTTCTATTTGACATATCAAAACTTACCATAAATGGATTTGGTCAGAAGCTGGACTTCTTAACTTCTTTTACCCTTCAGGCCAAAGAAGTTGTATTGTCTGGTCAGCTGGTTTGATACCACTGTTGCCATGACTTGTCGCACAGTGTTTTGGATCTCTTCCTCCAATAGAAGATAAAAATCGCACCTGGAAATAACAAAGGTTTCTGGTATTAACATGAAGCCTTCGAAACTCATTTTGCTAAGAAAACTTCCCAATTACTTAGAAATATTTAACTAATACTGGAAGTCCTTTTCAAATGTCAGCAGGTTAATGATTTCTTCTATGTGAGCGACGTGTTAAAACTATACTGACCAATCTATTAAAAGTATCTGCGCCTATACTGATTTAATAATCATAATCTGATCACTATCCTGAGCTAGCTTTATTGACTTTTTATTGTCATGAAACTATGAATGTGGAAGAAACTGTGCTACTTAAAATAAAAACTGTTGATAGCATTATATGCTACATTAACAGTGCACAAATATTTATTAAATATATAAGAGAATGGAGGGGCAGAGACAGACTCAGCATTCCTTGCCAAACACGCCCCTCCCTGCTCAGGAGAGCCTCTAGCCTCTCAAGATCCTCCACGCTGGCTACAGGGAAAACAAATCCCTCTGGCAACGCTGCCTTTTCATTGGCACTACAGTTGTTTCACCTCTCCTGGGCTATTAATAGCAGGTCTATTTTCCTGCTGTTAGCCTGGACCTCCGCCTTCAGCTCTTCCACCAGTTTGAACAGTCGTTCAAAGTGTGTCGCTGAAAAATATATCAAAAAGTCAGGACATAAAACTATAAAATTATCTTTTACTGTGGACAGTGAAATTATTTTATTGTGGAGGTAACTGGCCATGACACTTAAAAATATTAAGCTTTGTTACAAATCATCCTTTCGACATTTAAGATATTAGTACAATAATTATGCATAAAATGAAAATAAAATATTTCATTTGGATTGATTTGGTTTTAACATATCAGAAAACTAAAAAAATAGAAAAGCTTCCACATACCATCTTGATTCCTGCTTCCTGTGGTGCTCAGCGACTGACGTGATGAAGGTAGAGGTGGAGGTGGGGGTGTAGGCAGAATGCTTCTGTCATGTGACTGGAACTTGTGGAAGGTGACGGTGGAGGCAAAGGCAAAATGAATGATTGCCTGGCTGTTGTACTGCAAGCCTCTACATGGGGCTTAGGTCTTGCTGCCAACACAGTCTGGGAGGACAAAAAGGACAAAAAGCTGAGGCTGGTGTCGTTTCCACCATTACTGCCAACTGGTGATGACCATCTCAGCCTCTGTACAGGAGTCCTGTAAAAAAAATGTAGTTACTATTTTCTTAGCTTTTGTATTGTCAATCGTATTCACTATTTATATATGTACCAATTTAAATGCTAATAATCTTTATTACTGTTTAAACCAATCCAAATGTTAGAACATTATGAAAATGGATATCAGTCTTTAGGAAGAGATGTAAAATGTGACAGTCATAAATGATATTGATAATCACAGGATTTCCCAGATCAAAATCTCTTAAATGTACTGTCTGTGGTCAACTCGGTGATGCAATATAAGCAGACTATTATTACTTCTGTTGTAGTAGGGCACTCTGTATCTCATTAAGCAATATATATCACCATATCCGAAACAAAATGGTGTAAAATGTCAATTTGCCTAAAATGGCTGAAATGAAAACTTATAATGGCTCCTGGTCACTGGAGTTCTCAAACTCCACCTAGAATACCTATCAATGAATGAATCCACTAGTGCAGTTATACTTTTTTCAGCACAGTTTTCAAAGGTCATGAAACAGGATAGTGTGAAAATATTTAAAACATTCTGGGTATAACTATCAGTGTTTGTCAGATTGTCAACAGCCTCAGTCAACTTGCCCGCAACTGAGGAACAGTTAGTCGTAAAGAGAGCGGCCTCACACATGGAGCTCTCCATCTGATTAGTGGAATATGTCTCACTGCTTACTAACTCTATCAAGCTGTACTCCGGCCTTCCTAAATCTTTAGTTAATTACTCATGGCCTGTGGAACACCTTCTGTCCACACACTGACAATGCATGTGTTCATTTCCATTTTTTCCAATTTTTCGTCTGATACTCTGCATTAGAATTCATGGTAAATAATGAACAAAAGTAAACAGACCTTTAAATGTTTTCCCAAATGTCGATGAAGGACGGATGGCAAGGATTGCGAAGAATAAACAGCGACACAAATGGTGAACTCGCAGCACGCTGAGCATGGCTGGACAATACAAATGGCGCCCGACAAACGGAGCTGTCCATTACAATTCAGTTTCATATTTAAAAATCACTCCCGGCTCATTTCAAGCGTCAAAACATTATTCTAACAAGACAAACACGTATGAACTAGTACTTTAATAATATCTTTCAATATCTTTCTTTTGACAGTCGATACGAAACTGCAGTCGGCTTGTCTCCTCCTTGCGAGTGGGCTGCACTGGGTCAAAGTTGACGCACGCACGCAGGGCTAACGTTTCATTTGCATATCGGGCGAACCTCCGTAGGCCACTTACCCACTTGAAGTGGGAAGCGCACGTGGGACTGACCTCCAGACCACATGCGCTAAGCCACCCCTACGTGCAGATCGGCAACCTATGTCGGGCCGACGTAAATCCCAGATACTTTGCTGTCTGGGTTATGACTCGGCAGTAATGTAACTTCTCCAACAACGCGCGAGATGTATGGCATGGGCTACGTAGTATCAACTCAAGGCAAAGTGTCCTTTCACTTCTGCATTGTTATCCAGGCAGCGGATGTGTGTCGGCTGTTCAAGAAACAGAACCCTAGCGTCGGGTTCGGACAACGTGTCCGCTGCCACGCTCAGATCATGTACCAGCCAACTAGCCCCAGTTTTTACTGATATATTTAGCAACTCTCTTCTGTGGCAAGCAGTTCCCCACGGCTTCAAATCTCCAGTAACTGTACCTGTACCTCAGAAGTCAAATGTCACTTAGCTTAATGACTTTCGACCTTTAGCACTTAGGCCTGCTTTTATTGTGATGAAGGTTTTCGAACGTTTGTCCTATGTTATCTGTCAGCATGCACTAGTCGGTCACGTGACCCCCTTCAGTCTGCATATCAAGCAAACAATTCGGTTGACGATGCGGTGACCCTGGGCCTTCATTTCATTCTGAGCCATCTTGAAAACCCACGCATGTATGCTACAGTTCTGTTTGTTGACTTTAGCTCTGCCTTTAAATCCCTAATCCCTCACAAACTGTTCTACAAGCTCTCTGCGATGTCTTTAAATCCTTCTTGGATACTGGACTTTCTACTCGACAGACCGCAAGTCGAAAAGGTTTGGAACCTAGTCTCTCGCCCAGCTATGCTGAATACTGGCGCTCCCCAGGATTGTGTTCTTTTACCATTACTGTTCACTCTGTTCACAAATGACTGCTTTTCCTCTGAACCATCTGTAATCACGATACAATTCTCCGATGACGCTACCGTCGAAGGACTTATTTCTAATGCAGATGAGAATGTGTATCGTGAGCAGACATCTTAACGTGTCCAAAACTAAAGAAATGATCATCGATTTCCGCAACCACAAAACGTCATTCGCACCCCTAGAGCTGAATGGTGTGATGGTTGAGCATGTCAACACCAAGTGGCAGGGTACAATCATCTCTAAAGATCTTTCGTTAACCACCAACACCACATCCATCGTCAGAAAATGTCAGCAGAGACTGCACTTCTTACGACAGCCAAAGAAATTTTAGTTGCACGGATCTTTCCTTGAGAAATTCTACCTGCGGCGATCGAAAGCATTCTTAGTTTCTCAGTCACAGACTCGTGCGGCAGCGCTTCCAGGAAGGCACAGGATCAGTTAGAATGTGTGGTGTGCAACGCGTCTAAGGTCATTAGCCAGGAACTTCCATCGCTTGCCTCCCTGTACTCCTTAAGTCTAGCTTGCAGATCCAGGAACATCGCTGACGGCGCGCTCTCTCTCTCTCTTTCTCTTTCTCTCTCTCTCTTAGTTACTAACTAACCTGTCTAATCTAGCTATTTCCCTAAGCATCCTTCTTAGTCAGTTGCCCCCAATATGGCAAAACTCTAGAAACAGTGTGTGTGACAGCGAGAGAGGGAGAGAGAGAGTGCATGTGTGTGTGTGTGTTGGAGTATTTGTGCGCGTGAAATGTGAGCGATGATGGGTGCGCGTGAGTGGGTGAGTGTCCAGTTGTCATTAAGGTACTGTTAATGTATTACATTCTATTGAACACTGTTGCCCTTTGCATCAGTATTGTCGATATTGTGTATTACTGACGGCATCGCCAATGTCTCATCCGTCATTACCTCTGCTCGATGACTTGAATTTCTGGAACTCGTATTGATTCTATTTTATTGTATGATTCGAATACTGGATTGCCTGTATTGGGTAACACCACGATACAGTCTTATGCTCGAGTGTGGAAGTACTGTTACTGTCACTTCCACCAACAGTTAATTAATCGTGGGCTCCTTACCAAAACTGGTCAAGTTTTGTATCTGGTAAATAGCCCCTTGTTATGAATGAATACAGGCCCTGATCGGTAATGGAGGGCTACAAAAGTACTTCAGGACTAGTTTTAAACCGCCTAATCTACTTGCTGAACTTAGCTGCTATCGATACAACGACATAATTAGCACCATCTGGAGATAAAGTGCACCACAATTAGAATCTTGGAATTCCCAGCAGATTGGGGTTACATCCAGTGGTTTCCAAAAGTAGACCAAATGTACCCTCCCGGGTGGAAATGACAGACTGTCAAGGCTAGTGGCCAGTAGGTGGTGTTTGGTCCCTTGTTCGGCATACATGCATTATCTGCATGTGGCACTTGTTCAGACTGTCAGGTCATGAGTTTTATCCGATATTTCTGTTTCCTCCGTCTCCCACTTCCCTTAACATCAATCGTCGCTCTCCTATCCTTCACACTAAACTGACATAAAATTTGCTGAAATGAACCAGAACTATCACTCCAACAAGAAGTACTTGAAACGCTCGACATAACCGTATGCACGTAGCAAAGAGAGGGTCTAAAGAAAGGAACTTGGCAGATCCTCAAAAAAGATCTGCCGTCCCTTTCTTTATAACGACGCTATTCTTCACACAGCTGACCCTCGGTGCATAACGTGTGCATACAGAGAATCCATGTTAATATAATCAGCTCGCTCACTAAGCGAGTGCTGACAATTGGGATCCAAGACGAACACAACATAGGACAAATACATGAAATCCTCAATGTGCAATTTGTAATTTAATAAAGAACAAATGAGGACCGAGCTCTTAAATTATCAAATTATTACTCCAACAGGAAGTACTTGAAACGCTCAACATAACCGTATGCACACGCATGCGACCAAGGGAGCTTACAGTACTAGCCCCGTTACAAAGAAAGGGATGGCAGATCTTGTTTGAGGATCTGGCAATTTCCTTACTTTTGACCCTCTCTTTGCTACGTGTTTGGGTACAGTAAGCTCCCTTGGGCACATGCATCTGCATACGGTTATGTTGAGCGTTTCAAGTACTTCCTGTTGGAGTGATAATTTGATAATTTAAGCCCTCTGTCCTCATTTGTTCTTTATTAATGAACCAGAGCTCGCATGAGACTAAAGCGGCACTACTTTTGCGACTGGAAGATAAAGAAGTGGCGGCGAGTTAAGCCTGGCGATGTGTGCTTTCTACCGACACAGGGTTGTTGGTTCGGATACACAAATTCCCGACACTAGGGATGCGGTTCAACCATGAAGTGCCAGGCTCAGTGACATGAACAAGGTCTGCTGCCTGTCTAACGTTCTACCAGCTTTTATACCATCAGATGTGTCGTAAACCAGAACCGGAAGAAACTGACGAACGGCTTCTCTTACCCATTATCAATCACACACATACACTTGTATAAACTCACAATAAGTGCAAAGGTATTACTTTATTAAACAATTAGCTAAAAGCTAATGAGATATCGGTTGAAAGTGCTGAGTTCTTGTGCTGTACGTTTTCAACTCACTGTTGCTCAATTTTTGTTTCAGATGACATCTATGGTGCGACGATATCCTTGACATGCCCAACGAGTTACTCTGATGGACAAAATTCATCGGTTGTGTGTGTAGTTGACATCTCTGAAGTTCGACGGGTCTGTTTCCTGCCAGTAACTACTGTGACATACAAGTTAACAAATTATACCGGTTTTACTATTGACACCTGTTCTTCAAACTATCCTAAATGTGATCCGCCTACCACTGGAGGGAAGTGTGGCTGCACCAGTCAGAACACTACTCATTACACATACACTTACACCTTTATTGCAAGTAAAGCGTTGCATTTGGCAGGAAATCTGACTTGCGAAATAGATTGTAGACAGTCTCAGTTACCAACTACAGAGTATAACGGAGAATGCAGTTTCATTATGTATGGTAAGTATAAACTCTTTCTGGACACAATCAAATTTGTTTCAGTGAATACATTAACTGCCAATTAAAACTTGTTATTTACTACATTCGGAAAATACAATATGACATTGCGTAAACATACTTTAAAAAAGATCAGTTCATGTGGCCTAAGGTCTAGTCTTCTCTAACTTATACTTCTTCCTAAAATTTTCATTGGAAGACCTTTATGACATTAAATGCTGACGCTAAGCTCAATAAGTTTCCCTTGTTTTTATTCTTTGGGGATGCTATCAGTTGAGAGTCACGCAGTTTATCCTGTGTTAAGTTCCTTGGGGGTGATAACAGCTCAAACGCACGCACATCCTATGGTAACATCGGCAAAGTTCATTTCGCCAAGAATGAGACTACTGATTTTCAGGTTCAGAGTTTATATCAAACTCCAGTGAAACGTGGTTTATTTAGGGCTGAACAGAATCCTCCACAAATCAAAATGTAAAAAAAAAATCTTTACACCTCACCAAAACGGCTATAACTGTAATCAACACATTTTATACTCTGCGCTGATTTGCTTGACGACTGAGTTGATGACTGACTCACTCGATTCACCATCTCTGCCCAGTCTCCTCTTTATATGCAATAGCTGCACGAACATTTTAGCAACAGAAATAAAAAAAACTCGAACATTCTGGAACTTTCTCTGTGCAAAAGCATTGAAGGCCGCTATTTCGATAAAGAGATTAGGTCAGCAATAATAATAAATGATACATATTTTTTTAATGCTTTCATTGGTGGTTGCAGAACAAGCCTCAAGCTCTTTATCACCATTACATTCAACAGGTGATTTTTCTTATCTATGAGACGTTTCTTTAATTATTGACCACAAAACTATGACAATATGCAAAGATAAAAGAGCATCTTAAAGTTCTTTAAGTATTAAGTGTATTGATAATATTGCTGCAAAATCAACTGTCAGTGTTCATAAGGAAGAGAAAAGCAACGATTTTGTTTTAAGATACCTAATACAAAGCAACTATAACAGTTTTAGTAACGTGACATGTCAACTATCAATTATAAATAATATTAACGTAATAACCAAGAACCAAATAAAATGACATAAAAGAAACAAAGAAAATACAAAAACCAGATCAAACAATTTGCATTGGATCTAATTTTGCCATCAGATTCAAGTACGTTTTATAAAAGTTACTTCTTCTGTCCCTCTAATATTTTTTGTTGATTTATTTATTCGTGCTTGGGTATTCCAGGATACACATCTGATTCTACGTCATCCTTGGCTGTAGCAGGTGATTACTTGCGGTATCAAACCACCCTGCACTCCTTTTGCTAACTATGAACTGTCAATCAATCCATTGTTCTTTTTTCTAGGTAAATGCATGCACTCAGCCTGCACAGTTAACTCTGAATTTTTTTTCATTTGATATGCGACCTATGTAACAGTAATATAAACCGGAGATCTTGTGCATCTCTCAGTGAGATTGTGGGATGTATTTTCTGCACTAAGTAGGTACCCTTGCCACACAGATTTTTTTAAACCTTGGGGCCAAGTAAGAGGAAAATTGCTTTCTGTTTATTTTTGTGCGCCACTTTCCACTGAAGGTTTTCATTATTCGGAAAATTATCTCAGCCAACAGGAGCTGTTAAGTTAAATCCAGACTATATGTCACAAACACATTTTAATACTGTTTGTAAAATACTTTTAAACTGAATTTTGTGTATCATTGGCATGTCTTTGGCACATTCAATCTTCTTCTTATCTAACCTAAAAAAAAACCACAAGACAATTTTTAATATTTTACATTACATAAACCAATATGAAATTTCTTGACCTTTGACAGTCAACGATATTCTCGGGACGGTGCTTTCATGATACGTCATCAAAGTCTGTAAAAACTTAATATGATACAGTACCATCCTCTTTAAAGACCCATTAAATGACTACTTTTTAAGTTTAAAGTGCGCTCTACCAGCAGGTGTTTGTGTAGTTTAGTGCTAGCATTCTCTTTGGTGTTTTGAATGCAAGATTTTATGGCTCGCATGGAGATCAAAGGAGATGTTAAACCAAGTTCACTTAGTATCGCTTATTAATGCATTACTCATGGTTATTGCAGATCAAACCACCAGTTCAACACCCTTACTAAATGCAACAGGTAATGATCAGTATAAAGGCCTGACCTCTCTTTGGTTACTTTCAACACAGTTTGATATCCTTTCTATTTTGGTTTATGGAGCAAATTATGTCAATAAGCGCGTGGTTATTTTAATTTGCAGAAATATTTAAATCAAAATTCCACAATGTCATTGTTATGATTTTTTTGGCGTCTCGTTGCCTAACCAATCAGGAGGTAGAGCAACTTGTTACCGTCAACTTGAATGGCTCCCTGAAACAGCCAGCCGGGAGAATGCGCAGTTGAACGTGGGAGGTGGTCCGGCTGAGAGCCGAGGGCAACCTCCCCCCTCCCCCAGTTGATTCGTCACCCTTAGAGGGGGGTCGGCTGCGAGGTGGGAGCGAACAACCGTCCGGGCTACAGTCCACCACCCCGAACGGGTAAAAAGCCTATTCGCGATTCTCTAGTGAAGCCGCGGTCAGGGCTATACAGGCAGGCGATTGAAAAAGCCGATCTCCGAACTCCCAACAGTTCTGGGGAAGTTACTACAGGAGAGTACGACCATTATCCGCGACGTGGACACAGAGAAATAGCAGGCTGCTGCACAGGGGTGACTCTTGTCAAACGGGAAAGGAACTCGGGCATTCGGACCGGTGCTGTGACTGTGGAGCTGAGAGACGTGGTGTCTGCGGCATTCCTATACAGCATCGTGAAAGTGAGTTTACGTACAGTGTAGGAAAGTAGAACACGATCGTAACTCAAAGATAGTTTCTCTGGAGCAAGCTTAGGAGAAAGTATACATCAAACTTGTTGATTTGTCGGTTGTCCAACGGGACTAGTTATTTGTAGAATATTTACGGTTATCTCTTGTGATCGTCGATCGATCTTATTGTTTGTTAAGACGTCGGCGTGACGTCATTTTCTGAGTGGTTAGCACGTTCGAAAACATACGGTTTTCCTTGTATTCACCGAAGTGAATTATCGGTACGGTAGAATTCATAACCCGGTAAATAACGTGTGCGTATAGACACGTATAGCGTCGCTGGGATGAATATATGAGTGCGAGTGAGTGTTCTACATATGTCAGTAGATGTATATTGGAGCATCATTCCCTGTGTAGTGAAACATTCTGTGTTGTAACCGTAAATAAATAGAATAGTGTATTATCGCTGCCCTCTTTTATTAAGTTGTGCGCGTGACAAGCAAGGGGGTGGGGGCTTGACACAATTTTATGTTGTTGCAGCTCTAGTTAACGAGCAGGCTAGTGAAACACATAAACGCCACACCCCTAGACACGACAGAGTAAACACCACAACAGTTATATAGAAATAAAATATTTAGGGGAAGGGCGACAGATTCCGAACAGTCGGGTTATTATTCCGAACAAATAAAAATCTAGAGAATGGGAATACAGTGCATCCAAAAAAAAAACCAACAAAACAGTGCCAACCGATAGAACGAAATGCCCCTAAGTCGACAAACGAAACAACATGAAAACAAAAGGCCGCAAACGCAGACTGTAAGCAATTTTAGATTTTTGTGCTCTGATTCTTAAATCGGTCTTCATGAAAGTTTGGGATGCTGTTTCTCGTAATTATCTATAAACATATATTCTAAAACATAGTGCAATTTATAATTAAAATTTATAAACACAGGGAAGCTACTAAACCAAACAGTGTTTGGAATTTGCATATAGTGTTCAGTATTTGTATTTCTCATAGTTTCTTTATTATTATATCTGATATGTTTATTTTTCTACCTCCCCTGATAGTGGTGACCGGACATAGCATACCCCTCTGTCTGTCTGCCTGTCTGTCTGTGTGCTTGCCTGCCTGTCCTGTCCTGTCCTGTCCTGTCCTGTCCTGTCCTGTCTGTCTGTCTGTCTTTTTTCTGGTGTTTATGGACTGACATGTTTTAGCAGTGAGGAAAATCATATTTGTAGCTTCATTAAAATTACGGGTTACGGGAAGATGAAGGCATTTTGACCCCTTAAATAAGTTCTCTAAAGGAAGACTTAGGGGTATCGACTATGCTGCGTCAGCATTTGTTCATGCGTGACTTTCGTACTGCAGAGACCCATTGTCCTTGGGTTATCTCCTACATGCAATGTAAGCAGTAAGAGACAAGATGCTTTCTATGAGAGCAGCTGCAAGAGTGCGGAATCCAAAGACAAAGATCATGTAGATGGCACGAACAAAATCGTAACAGAACACCTAAAGCATCTAGAGAGACCATCTATCCTGCCTCTAGCCGTTGAGAATGAACTTGTTGAAAGCGCCATCAATTATGACGCAATGTTCTTTCGCCTTACTCCAAAGGTCACGATGTCATTAACATACGAAGTTGCTTAAGTATTTGATATCAGGATGTCTATAATGCTGAGAAACGGATGTCTGGAAAGGCGTGGCTTAAGTTTTTTTCTCATCAGACACCCTGAAATATCCTGTGCCAAAAGCAACACCTCTTGGTAGGGCTGATGGTTTTAATGAAAGCAGCGTCTGCTGCTTTTCCAACTTCCTTGAAAAACAAATTGCTACTCATAGCTTCGAAAGCGTGACGATATATTACATAGACGAAACAACAAACTCAACAGTACAGAAAAGGCGCTAAAAAGTCCTCGTTCTCATGGGAAAGCATCAAATCGAAACCATATCCAGTGAAGAGAACGCACAAAAACACGAGTGTTACTGTTTCTGCTCAGCATTTAAGGAGAACAAAGGTCATTACGATTGCTTGCGTCCATCTTCAGTGTCTGTAGCTATTATTTCTCCTTTGCCAGTCATTCAGCGACAGATTCAGAAAAGGCGAGGAAAGAAAATAGGTTCATATTATCACGGCAGAGTGCACGGAGTAGATCGCCGGTTGGCCCCTCGTCCAGCGCTAGGGAGGGTTCTAAAGCTAGCGGGCAGAAGTAAATGAAATTTGAGGACCCGATAGGGCGAGGGTCACAGGTCATATGACAACAGCCACTTCAGCGGAAACGACTCGGCTGTGTGTAGCTCTTGGCTCGGTAGCGAGGTGCTCATGGTTTTGTTTTGTTTTTTCTCTCTGGCATGGCCCTTACAGAAGGAAACATATGACACTCAGGCGTTCAAGCAAGAGACAGATCCTTTCAGCCGAGGAAATCAACGGAGTATTAGCAGAGAAAACAGAGTTTTTTTTTAACGAAAAGAGCTAAAAATGTCGACGTCTGTACACAGGGCATGGTGTTGTTTCCTGTGTGGTGACTCTACACTGGAAGACCTGATAATATGTTCATTCTTCTTTGCCCAAACGAAGAATGAGCAGGGACACGTGAAAATCAGAATGACTATAAATGCGACATGGGTCAGAACAAGTAAAACAAATTTGCAAAAAAAAAATAATCGCACAAGTAGGATTAAATCGGTGTGTGTATTTATTCTTTTCATATTATCGCAATGATGCTTTTGGATAATTTGAAATGCAGAGAGACGAAATTGTTTTCTAGTCACTTATCTTCTTTGTGTTTAAAACAAAAAATCAAGAATCAGACATGAATTTTATTGACCCTTGCACACGGAAAATTGCTTTCTGAATGTGCAAAATATTACTTGAAGGAGCAAAAAGCATTTACAGCTACTCAGTCACCCACAACCACACGCACACACAAGCCCCTCGCCCTATACACACACTGTTTGAATATTGTAGCACCACTGTTTGGAATTTATGTCTGTAATTCAGAACGTTGATATTATATTTTTCAAAGTTTATAATTTCATTTCTTGTGATGATTTTGATCTGGTATTTCTTCAAATCATAGCTTTATGAGAATAACCCCTTGTTTTTGCTGTCAGGATGTGTTCAGCTTAGGCAGTTGTCCCCTTTCCCCTATGATGACGTATTATTGAGCTATAACTATTAATTCATTTAAATTTATGTTGCTCACCCAAACTGTTCGCATTTTTTCTCATTCTCTGAATATCGTTCTTAAGGTATCTAGATAAAGTTTCTTTGCTACCACAAATGCATTATTGTCTATACATTACACAATTACTCTTTCTATTGTTCTTTCCAGTAGAATTAAAAAAAAGTATGATTACCTAGATGTGACTGCTGATTATGTTTCTTATTTACAAACAATGTTTTCTAAGCACATCATGTCTAAATATAGCATTACCCTTGAATGTTAACATCTTGTGAGTAAAGGTCTAGCACAATATTCATAAATAATAGAATGCAGCTTGTGCGATTTGAGCAAGCCGTTTCTATCATTGATAGATCAATATGATGTTTTGGGATGAATGAGTTGGCACATATAGGTAAAAAGCGGGAATTGTTTCTTAAGCTTCTCTATTAATTTTGAGATGAGTCTGCTTATGCTTTTGTAAAGAGAGATGAAGGCATTTAATATATACTCATCGTTCATTGGCGGAACTGCTTGGATAATACTTCGCCTGCAGAATTCTTACAATTGTTCATATAATATCATAGATATCAACCCATCATCACCACCAACCTTTACCTTTTTCTAACCTAATTTATTATCATTATGCTTAAAGGTTCTGTGATTTTAGTGTTTGCTTTGATTAGTCTTTGGACTTAACGTGTATTTTGCAATCACGTCAAAAGTTTAAATCTAAGAAATCCCACAGAAATGTAATGGTAGAGAAAAGGTTTGCACATCGGCAGACTGTTACATTATGGATATATATGCTAAAAGGGTTATGTCTAAAACATCGATTAAGATAAATACTGATTAGCTATTAAATGTATAAAGATACGATTTTATATTATGCTTTGTGTATGTATCTAAAAAGAAAACGCATGACACTATTTATAATAAGTAGTAACAGTTTCAACTGCAAATACCATAAAGTTCCAGAGGGTGGTCTTTAAAAAACAAAATGTGGAAGAAGTACAAAAAGGTCCCAGGTTAGGGAGAACTTTAATAGAGCAAACCATTCGAAAGTCTAAGGAAAGAAAAGAGCTTCTCTGATCTAAATGACTCGGACAGGCATCGGACAGATCGAAGGTAGATTACAGCGTGGCCAGATCGTGTCACGGGTGTTAACTGCCCGTGCAGTGTTGACCCTGACACCTCTACGTAGGTGTTCTGCTCTTTAGTTATACTTTTATGCAACAACGCATATTTCATATTTTGTGTCTTCAAATCCTTGGTCACCCCAAAGTGCTTATTAAAAAAAGAAAAAGCTATAAAGAAATTGTCAGATTTATTAAGCTTACCGATTTTAAATTGCTGGCGAGACAAATAGAACTAAAAATAATTCAGACATTTGGTAACTTCTTTTTGCTGTCAAATGTTTATACTACTGGTGATCCTAATTGGATGTTCTATGTTTTTTGGGGAATATTACAAAAGATTAACAGTTAAAAACATACAATAATAAAATATGATTTGACATTTCAACAACTAAAAAGTTTTTATCTACTGGTTCTTGCAGAGCAAACTTTTAGTCCTACATCTACATCATCGTCAAAAATGACAGGTGATCTATCATTTGCGACATCTATTTTTTTATTTGGCAATTGTTTTAGTTGGTGCTGTGAATCTATGCACGAATTGACGTCACTGATCAGTAGTAGTAATTCCAATTTGCTCAAACACCTGTCGTAGAATCTACTGCTACTAGCCTGTACCGACTGAAAAGGAATATTTCTTACCATACTTTTCACAAAATTTTAATTGTCTTAAAACACCAGGAAAGAGAACTTTCAAATGTAAATACACGAATTCACCAATTATCATTTAGGAAAGAGTTACTGTAGAAGAAACTTTGTGTTTCAGTTTCATTTGTATCATAAACACTTCGTAAAGGATAAGAAAAATTACGTACCTAATGTTGTGATAAAAGCCGTTTACAAGAAGAGCAATGTAAAAATTAACTTGCAGCCACACTTGAATAGAAGCACTCAGTTATTTATTTGATGATTACTGGATATTGCAGATGAAACAACAGTTCCTACATCAACATTCCATGCATCAGGTGATAATGTTCACAATGCAACTTTTGTTGGCTTGCTTTATTTAAGGGAATTGTTTTTTGTTTTTTGTTTTGTCTTGTTTTGTTCTGCACTGAGTAAATGCTTTAAGGTGCAAAAGCTTGGTGATGTATGTTATTCGAGATTTTCTAACTCCACAAGTCTTTCATAATACAGGAGAAATGTTCGTTGTAGTTTGCTATTGAAGTGGTCATTGCATTGACTTAATAGTCGTCTGGTCCACTTATGAGAAGCTTTACACCTCTTTGATGGAATCAGTTCTTTCAACCGCTGTCTTTATCCGTTCCCTAATAGCACACTCATATAGGGCCGACGTCGGGCACACGTGTCAGGCCACCTCGGGCGCACGTGTCAGGCCACGTCGGGCACACGTGTCAGACCACCCCTTTCATGCTTCCATATTTCTTAGGGTTCCCTGCAAATGTTCTCTCTCTCACACAAACACACAGAAATACTAGTTTATTGCAAAACTCTTTTATTCCATTGCTTGGAAAGCAGTTCAAAAATATATACTGATACATTTTTATGGTCCATCATTTTTAAAATAAAAGACTGAAAACTGTGCAGCACCCCGCTCAACATTGCAGTTAAATTTGTACAAAACTTTTGCTTAAAAACCAGATTAAAAAAAAATAAAACAAAAGCAAGTTTTCAATGTACAATAAGCCACATCTATGACTAGATGTCTGTTGAACGTTAGAGCTCAAAGTCTTCAATTGACTGGGATGGCCATATTAGGACTGCACAAGTGTAAAAGCATCAAACAGAACAATTCTCAAATAAACACTGCGAATATACAAATATTAACTGTAACAGAGTAATAGTTGTCCGTAAAATCTCCTAAAGGGAAACTTTGAAAGGCCAGAGTAAGCCAAATATTAGTGTATTGCAAAACTAACATATCCCATTGTTTGGAATGAATTTCAAAAATATATACCGATACATTTTTATGGTCCATCATTTCTTTTTAATAAAATGCTGAAAACTGTGCAGCACGTCGCTGCAACTAAGGGAAACTTAGAAGGGCCAAATTAAGCCAGAAAATCCCTAAGAAGAACTACTGATCAGCTGTCTATGATGTCAGGGTACAGCTTTCTGGCAATCTCTGTAAACAAACATAAGAAATCACTGAGATTTTATATAACAAGTGCAATATAACATATTCAAGACAATAAGGCTGCTTTAAGTTTTGTAGGAGTTGCCCATAAAAAATTCTTACTTTGATGCATGGCCATTTATTATTTAAATTGGGAAAACCCAGCTCTTTTAAGGTCAACCTCACTGACAAATAGTATGCATAAATGTCACCTTTAGATTAATAAAGTTATCTTTCAAAATATGTAAAGTAGATTACTGCACTTGTGGTAGACTGCAAGCAGCATTTATTACAGTCGTGCCAAAATCTGTCCCCATGAGTTTACAATGGTATCAAAAGATAACCTTATTATAAAACTAACTATATGCATCTGCAAAGAGAGCAGAAGCCCCTCTCCCCAATGTTCTAGTTTTCAGATGGTGTAGATATATGTCCATTATCATCATGTTCATGTCAGGTTAGTTTTATTAGGTCTTTAAAAAATGTTCAGTGTTCACTTCTCTCTGCCATGATGGCTCAGAGTACAGATCAAGTGAATGGTTCAATCATTTGACAACTGGACAATTTGAAAAAAATCATGTGCTGAATGGGGCGATAAACTGACAGTGATAAAGCTGACAAATTTTTGTCGCTATTGTTGTCCCCCCCCCCCCCAGGAAATCTTTTTGGGAGTGGGGAAAGCAGTAATTAAATTTGTGAAGAACTCTGCTAAAATGAGGAAACTCCCAACAGTCTGTGCCCTTGACGATCGACAGTATAACCTCGATCCCACGGTTGCTTTGTTTCTCTTGAGATGACATTAAAATGTTTCATTAAATATTATTTTTTCTTACTAAGTTATCCTTAGAAATGATCAGTTTTGAATTAAGACAATTAAAGTATAAAAAATTAACATTTTGTGCGTTCAAAAAGGTTTTCAACTAGAAGAGTTGTACCAATGTACTGGTACTATTTTTTTTTCTTTTTTGCAAATTCACATTATATTTAACAGATTACTTGGCCAATTTTCTATTTGACATATCAAAGCTTACCATAAATGGATTTGGTCAGAAGCTGGAGTTCTTAACTTCTTTTACCCTTCAGGCCAAAGAAGTTGTATTGTCTGGTCAGCTGGTTTGATACCACTGTTGCCATGATTTGTCGCACAGTCTTTTGGATCTCTTTCCCCAATGGAAGATAAAAATCGCACCTGGAAATAACAAAGGTTTCTGATATTAACATGAAGCCTTCAAAACTAATTTTGCTAACAAAACTTCCCAATTACTTAGAAATATTTAACTAGTACTGGAAGTCCTTTTCAAATGTCAGCAGGTTAATGCTTTCTTCTATGTGAGCGACATGTTAAAACTATACTGACCAATCTATTACAACCATCTGTGCCTATATTGATTTAATAATCATAATCTGATCACTATCCTAAACTAGCTTTATTGTCATTATGAAACTATGAATGTGGAAGAAACTGTGCTAATTAAAATAAAAACTGTATATAGCATTATATGCTACATTAACAGTGCACAAATATTTATTAAATATATAAGAGAATAGAGGGGCAGAGACAGACTCACCATTCCTTGCCAAACACACCCCTCCCTGCTCAGGAGAGCCTCTAGCCTCTCAAGATCCTCCACGCTGGCTACAGGGAAAACAAATCCCTCTGGCAATGCTGCCTTTTCATTAGCACTACAGTTGTTTCACCTCTCCTGGGCTATTAATAGCAGGTCTATTTTCCTGCTGTTAGCCTGGACCTCTGCCTTTGGCTCTTTCACCAGTTTGAACAGTCGTTCAAAGTGTGTCACTGAAAAATATATCAAAAAGTCAGGACATAAAACTATAAAATTATATTTTACTGTGGACAGTGAAATTATTTTATTGTGGAGGTAACTGGCCATGACACTTAAAAATATTAAGCTTCGTTACAAATCATCCTTTCGACATTTAAGATATTAGTACAATAGTTATGCATAAAATAAAAATAAAATATTTCATTTGGATTGATTTGGTTTTAACATATCAGAATACTAAAAAAATAGATAAGCTTCCACATACCATCTTGATTCCTGCTTCCTGTGGTGCTCAGCCACTGACGTGATGAAGGTAGAGGTGGAGGTGGGGGTGTAGGCAGAATGCTTCTGTCATGTGACTGGAACTTGTGGAAGGGAACGGTGGAGGCAAAGGCAAAATGAATGATTGCCTGGCTGTTGTACTGCAAGCCTCTACATGGGGCTTAGGTCTTGCTGCCAACACAGTCTGGGCCTTGAAGTTTGATGTCCTTCAGTTGACCGAGGTTTGGCAAGTCCTCTTCGTCTGTCAGAGCTGAGGCTGGTGTCGTTTACACCATTACTTCCAACTGGTGATGACCATCTCAGCCTCTGTACAGGACTCCTTATTATCCAAGGATAGAACATTATGAAAAGGGATAGCAGTCCTTAGGAAGAGATTATAAAATGTGACAGTCATAAATGATATTGATAATCCCACAGGATTTCCCCAGATCAAAAAAGGTTTTGTGGTTACGGTCACTCTACCGATCCTATTTCTTCATGCCCATTCTAGGCTTTTTAGGGGTGGGTGGATGGGTGGTCATCTGTAAAAACATATCTGCTTGAACTAAACCCTTACACACCATGGCAACGCGGATTTTGCTGTCATGTGGGGATTTCATCATCGAAATAGATCGTGACGCCACAAGTTATTGTCGTCACACGAAGAACCTGACCGCGTGGGACTTCGCGTCGACAGTGGATGAGAAGATGATAAAGGCCGTGAACTAGTTTCGTCACATCGACCCGACCATCTTCTTGCAGCTATCAGTCTGGTTGTTTTGTCAGTGAACAGTTTAGTCATGGGCCCCCATCCTCTCATAAGCTTCCCTGCCAGACGCCTGGCACTACAGGGAACAGTACTAGGACTGGTTGGCCCGGTGTCAGTATAATGTGACTGGGTGGGACTGAGGCCCGTGTTGCGCCATCAGTCCCACGTGTGGCAGCACGTAAACTTTGTCTAAGCAACACCGTCCTGATATGCACATAGTTTGCGGCTGGACGTTAAGCAACAAATACCCCCTCCCATCCTCTCATAATGCGTAAGAGCACCGTATCTATGTAGACTGTGTTGGGGGGTGGGGGAGGAATTGCATAAGTCAGTGGTCAGACCATTGGGCTCGAGTACCAAAGGTTGTGGGTTCGATTCACCCAGTGGCAGAGGATTGTACACCCTGAAACTCAACATTGTGCAGACTCCTCCAAACATTAAACGATCTCTCTCTCTCTCTCTCTGAATTGCATAGCCTAGTTACCAAACCCTGTCCTCCACAGTGAGAAACTACTGCGAGGTGTAGACATTCCTATTATACATTACACAACCACACGAGACAGAACGGGTTCTACGAATGTCCCTGCGCAGTTTTACTCGAGTCCTTGTTTTTAACCATTCGAAAACTCTGGACTGCTGTGGACGTGAGCTGAAAGTGCTGTACAAAATCTAATCAAGTGAGGTTTACTTTCATTCTTGATTATTCAACAGTTCAAATGGTACAGCTGTTAATACTTGATGGGCAAGAAAATTGGCCTAGCAGAACTGGGACAGCCAGGGAAGAGAGAGCTCTGGTGGTTAAAATTACTGGCTAAAATAGATTCACCACAGTCCTTCTTTGTTCAAATGATACTACCAGTAACACGCTGAAAAGAACGCAATGGTTAGCACAACTTCCGGAGCTAAAATATATTCACAAGTATGACCTCGAACTGCGGGTCATGGGTCGTGGGTCGTGGGTCGCAGGTTCTTACTTTGACTTTGGCAAATTCAGACGTTTCTTCTCGACGATAGAGGTTTGCAGTTCCAGTTTCTGTCCTTGACACGTCTGTAGTTTGCCTGATTAGTCAGCAATGCACTTTTTCATTGATGTGTTAAGGCGAGTCTTTAAATATTTACAATGTATTTAAAAGTTAAATATTCATCTATAATTTGCAAAGATAGACAGTACATGGCTAACATTTTACAGAGAAACTTTTCTAAGCTTTATTCTGTAACAGAAATCATGTACGTTGTAGTTTACATGAATTTAGAAATCTGTATGTGGTTACTCTTAGACAGTTATATCTTTTAATAGGTCAATCATATCAAATAGCATAACAGCTTTATTTCTTGCAATCAGATTGGTACAAAACAGAATGATTTTGCAAACTTTTATTGATCGATTTATTTTGTATTTAAATTTATTATAAAGTTTTCCTGACCGTTTACTTTATATGGTTTAGATAATGTTTTTGTAGTTTCTCTCTCTCTCTCTCTTTTGCTTGTCCCGTTCCCTTTGTCCTGCTTCCGCCTGTGTTTGCATCACTTGGACCCTGACGGTTTTTATTTTGGTCGTTTATTCGTTCTTTCCTTTGCTCCTTAGTGAGTTAGTGAGTGAGTTAGTGAGTTAGTGAGACAGGGAGTTAGTTAGTGCCAGTGCGTTAGTACGTGAGCTGTACGTTTATACATCTGCAGTGGCATTTTTTTCATGCTAACTATAATACTACATGCTAACCATAATAATTATAATACACCATGAATGATTGGTCTGGAATTCCTCTTGGAGTTATCATAGTTGTTGCAGTAATCGTCGGTGTGTATCGTAAGTATTAAACATTTTTTCTCTCTCATTTTCACGTTATTTATGCACTGGTTTATGCCTCGAAGAAATAGAAGCAAGAAAACAGACATGCAAGAAGAAGGAAAGAAATAATTAATCTACTTTTAGTCCGAGCTATCCGAACGTTGATAGTCCGTCTGAATAGATAAGTAATTAAGCAGTACATTTAGATAAACTTTTTTGTTCGTTGTAGGCAGGCCTAAGAAATCCATGGCTTGTGAAAATCCTCGTATATACAATCCTTTAAGGCTGTCAATGCTTGACAACAGTACAATCTGTGTCCATATGTTTCAGATGTGATGAAGAAGCCAAAGATCAGGTAATAATCTTTGCACGTGTAGTTAATGAATACAAGCACGTCAATGAACATATTCAAACATGACGATTAGATCTGAAAATGGACGAAAGGATATTTTGAACACCTTTTAAAGACGGATAGATTGATAGATGCTTGCATACATGTGTTGTATTGAATGATCAACAGGCGGACGGATGGACGGCCGGATGGATGGATGGATGGATGGATGGATGGATGGATGGATGGATGGATGGATGGATGGATGGATGGATGGATGGATGGATGGATGGAAGGCCATTTCAAAGTATTCACACGAATGTCGCTTGGATATGTTTAGACTGCAGTGTATAAATTAGGGATTTTCAAGCTCCACACAGTTCAACGGCTTTCTCTCTCGCTATCTCTCTGTCTCTGTCTCTCAATGTATCTCTCTGTCTGTGTGCCTCTGTCTTTCCGTCTGTATCTTTTGGTCTCTGTTTCCCTGCCTTACCTCTTCCTGTCGCTGTATCTCTTTGTCTCTTTGAGTTTGTGTCTCCCCGAGAAAAAGTATGATCAAGGGAAAGGGGTTAAAAGTGGTATAAAAGTGGTATAAAAGATGAAAGTCCGGGAGGACTGAAGAGATGGACAGATGGACGGAGGGACAGACAGCGTACTGTCCGATCAAGGAGCTAGGAATGTTTCTTTTGCTTTTTTCACCAAACCAGTAAGCTTTCGTGTGTTCCGAATGCGCGTGAATGTGCGCACGTACTTTTGTCTTTGTACATCTACGCGAGCACGAGCCTATAAATGCAAAATTTGTGTATCCACAAGAATTTATGTTTTGGAAAACGAGATTCCATCAAAATGTTGCAGTAAGCCGACCAACCCGCAGAGCGGTGGGGAAGGAGATAACCCTTCTGCTGACGCTCAAAATGGAAGTAACAACGAGAGGAGAAAGAAATGAACGAAATGTCTTTCTGTGGCAGAGCTATTTTACATATTCAAAGGCTGCACGATAACTAATTTCTTCTATGTGGTTGTGTTTGGTTTTATTTTAAACATATATGATTGAGAATTATACAATGATATCAACATTATTAATTTATGGAACAGTTTGGAAATTGCAATATGACAAGCACTCTCAGTGTGCATTTTCATTCATCTGCTTATCACACTGAAAAGATTTCTAAAAGCTGTCAGGGGTTCTATTTATAATGTCAGTACCGAAAGTAACGTTGAACTTTGAATAAATTCAACAATAAAGATCTTAATTTGTTTATTTATATTATTTTCCTTGCTTCTTGAATATTAACAATTTTTGTCTCATTACTTATATCCGAAATTCGTCTTAAATCTTGCATCATACACAAGTTAAGAAATGTGTTTCTTAGATGAATCTGTCTGGTTTAAAATGTGATGTGCCTAACATTTCTTTTCAATAATATTTAACAATGATAAAATTTTCTCTATCAAAACACTTGATATATTCTGTTAACGTCGCTATTCTGAACGTACATGTCATTTTAGAAGCAAAGATTTGACTTCGATTGTGATTTCAACACGGTAAGGCCCTGCCCTGACGTAGTTTAACTTGGAAAAGCAAGGGGTAATTTTGGACGGACTTAGATTACACCACCTAGTGCGGCACTGACACCTTGCTTTGTGTAGATGTAGGGACAGCTTAATTAAGGGATATGTTTCCAGTTGTGGTGTAGGATATATATTGAAACTTTCCCTTGTCAAAGCTTAAGTGTGGACGGAACATCTTCGTAACTTCTGAAAGCGGCCAGTAAATCTGAGAGGAGTTAACATCACTGTGTGTCAAGCGTTAATATGAAACACGTTCTTTGCCAAGCTACATCAACGGTTTTGCTGACCTTGCAACTGGCTTATTGAATTAGGAGAATGGGTAAAAAATATAGTATCTTTTATATTGTCGGAAACGTTTTGATTTGCTGTCATTTAAACAATTCAGTGACCTGAGCGACTGTGATATGTACAATGTCATTGTGTCATTGTGTATTTTGATAGAAGCGTCTAACTGGCTTAATTATGTTCATCTGTTAATTTCTTCCTTTCTCTTTCTTATTCCTTTCGATGTAAGCGAAATCTGAACGAGAAATCTTGTAAAGAGAAACTAACTTCCTCTATAGTGGATATGTTTTCTGCAAGAAGAAACTGACTTGTTTGTCTATTTTACTCGTGAAACAAAAACAGAGGAAGCAAAGTCTCTGAAGAATCTTTTGCGCACTTTTGCAACTTTATCGGCAAGTATGCTTTTCTGTTAAAAATCATTTTGTCTCGGTGTCTGTAAGAGACGGAACACACCACCAGTTTCAAAAGGAAAATAAAAAAGTGGAAAGTCGTTAAGGTATCTTTAGTACACACAGAATCAGTCGAAAGAATAAAAGCGCATTTTTTCTCCGCCTCCTCCTACAGACACCAGCTCTCAGGAATCAACTTGATCAGACAATAGTAAATAAATTTTAGAAAAATAGAATTTCATTTCTAGAAATCACTTCCACAAAAAAACTTCACGCATATCATCAGGCGCGGATAAACATGCAAACCATCATTGCACAAACAAGAACAAGACAAAAATTAGCTCCAAAGGATTTATTTTCATTTTTTTAAATTTCCAGTATTGTACATATCACAGTCGCTCAGGTCACTGAATTGTTTAAATGACAGCAAATCAAAACGTTTCCGACAATATAAAAGATACTATATTTTTTACCCATTCTCCTAATTCAATAAGCCAGTTGCAAGGTCAGCAAAACCGTTGATGTAGCTTGGCAAAGAACGTGTTTCATATTAACGCTTGACACACAGTGATGTTAACTCCTCTCAGATTTACTGGCCGCTTTCAGAAGTTACGAAGATGTTCCGTCCACACTTAAGCTTTGACAAGGGAAAGTTTCAATATATATCCTACACCACAACTGGAAACATATCCCTTAATTAAGCTGTCCCTACATCTACACAAAGCAAGGTGTCAGTGCCGCACTAGGTGGTGTAATCTAAGTTTCTCTTTACAAGATTTCTCGTTCAGATTTCGCTTACATCGAAAGGAATAAGAAAGAGAAAGGAAGAAATTAACAGATGAACATAATTAAGCCAGTTAGACGCTTCTATCAAAATACACAATGTTTTGACTTTGAATAACTGTACAGGATCAACCCTATACTACACGTCACTGCAATATTTATAAGAGCATGCTGTTTACATTGAAAAAAGTCCCCAGGAAGCTGCAACTTCGGCAGACAAGGCAAGGGAGGAGCAAACATGCATGCCAGTTATTAACAATCGAGTATTCACTACAACAGATTTGTTTGCACCCTTTCTTTTTGCTATAAGCTGTTAGCTTTGGCTCTATCATAACCAAGAAGCCACCAATCGGGTCGATATCCCATACGTTGAAAGCACAAATTAAGCACAACCCAGATCTAATAAAAAAAAACTATTGACTTCGCCTATCGCATGTTAAACAGAAACTCAGGAGGTACAAACTAAGTTTCATGTTTTTTCTTGAAAGATTCATAATATAAACAACAAAAATCAATAATTTATGGATAAACAGTTGATTGCATTGTGCGTTTACCTGGGACCTGAGACTCTGATTTATATAAAACAACTTTTATGTTCAATTAACACAATATTCTCTCCCTTTTTATGTTAGCTTCATTTACTTACGAACCATTTGTGTACAGGCGTCTGGATATTTGTGTGAATGGATGCGTGTAGGGGAGGAAGATCTAATATGTGGTTGGGCGGTATGGGTCAGAGCGTGGGTGGTTGGCTGGTTGACTACTGGTTGTTAATAACCATTAGATTGTGTCTGGTTGTTTATTGTCTAACTTCAGCAATGTCGGAAGGAAAAAACTCCACTCTGACATGGCGGTGATACATAGACTCAGAACTAAAAACTATAGGGATCTCCTGGGCAGATGCAAAGTGGATAGAACAAGACAACAATAGACTTTTGCAATCCACGCCCTGCGCTCCGATCTGAGCAAACAGGGATAGTCAGCAGAACCAAAGAAAGCCATCGGCGGGCAGGCAGTGGAGTGCGGGATAAAGGGTGCTGTTGGAAGGGGCGGGAGAATACGGAGAAAACCTCATGACAGAGAGCTCTGTAAACAGGTGTGCTCGAGAACCAGGATCCTTAATCACAACCCTATGCATGGGTAGAGAAGACGCTGTCGCTAGTTAGGTGGTGCAGGTAATACATGTATAGTTTGTTTTCGAAAGACTGAATGAAATAAACAGAAGAAACGTTTCTACAACACAATTTATACAACAGGCAACCCCCTCTCCTCTTTCGTGTGCCAACCAAGGTTGACATTGTTTTAGCTTAAATTCGAACACAGGATTCATTATGTTTAAGGGAAGTGATAGGAAGTTAGCTGTGTTTTTTTCAAGGCCAATCATGATGTAAATAACTGATTAGTTTTTTCATCCTTCTGTACGGAAAAGATAGTCACTGGCTCTTGAGTTCCGACTTTTCGTGCTTTTGTTTGTAATTTTTAAAGTTAAGTTACAGTTTCCATTTCTCTGTCTTCTAGTATATTAAGTAAACAATCCTCGTCCATAAATTCATAACATAGTTTATCTAAAAAAATAATACACAGCTTTAAGGTGCTAAAAAAAAGTTAGGCACCAAGAAACAACTGATGTTATATACAGCTTCCTGTTATGCTTGTCCACAGATGTAAATGACACTATTACAAGCAGGGTTTATTTGATGAAAGTATTCCCCCTTCACACACACACACACACACACACACACACACAGTTTTGGTTGTTAAACTGCTTTATGCTATTAGAAAACCTTATGCATAAGCGCGTAGTCAATACTTTATGGATGTCACGTGTTGGGGTCTGGTGGGTCAAGGAGATTGCACCATAGATTCCAGG
>SMGT01010530.1:32355-44206 GCA_004794575.1 Lanistes nyassanus | reverse complement strand
GCTTGAACAAGGGGGTAATAGACCTTAATTAGGGCCTGAGAGTCGAGGATGGTTCACACCTGGAATCTATGGTGCAATCTCCTTGACCCACCAGACCCCAACACGTGACAGGGTGTCTCCTGTTTTCTCCAACTTCCTTATTCCGCCTCTTGCCTTTTACTACAATCTCCCGTCCTCCCCTCGTCACGATATAGCCTTCCTTACTGACATGGGGATAAACAACAAGCAAACAACAACCAATATTACTGTAGTAATTTAGCGTAATAGTTAAAGGGAAACTTAACCTTAGAAGTAACCTGGCTTGAATTGATGAATATTGATGTTGTGAGTCTTTTTAACCCTAAATTTCAACCTACAAAAGAACTGTTCACTTACAACCCAGCTTTTAACTTAATGCCGCTCATGGGACTTACATGGAAGCCGCCATGTTGCCTTGATCAGTGACGTCAGTTACCCAGGCAGGGAGAAAGCTACTGCAGCCCGCAGCCAATAAAAAGCACTCAAAGCAGCATCGTCACAGATATCGGGCAGGCGCTTGTTAATTAGTGACATCGCGAAAATTCGCAAGATCATTTCCGTTATGGATCTGGGAGTTGTAGCTTACACTTTTGACCCAGAACACACGGAGGAACAACTACAAAACACCGAAAGTACCGATACTGAGCAAGACGACGAGTGGTGTTGTGACTAGTATATTTACATAGGTGTCCTTTGTTGTGTGTACGGGTGTGTCCATGCACACATGCGTTTGTTTTCAAGTACTTTGTATTGCTATACAGGCCTTGTAGGCCATACATATGGCATATTTTAACAAATCAACCATACTGTATGCATTATTTGTATATACCTATTTAAGTATTTTCTACATTTACTTATATAAAATAAATAACACTTCATACAAATTATATCATGATTAAAAAAATCGTAATATTTTATATCATTACCATTAGTTGTTTAGCAGTAAAAATGTGAATTTTTTTTATTTTACCCGCGCTGTCTGTCTTTTCGCTCTCGGCTGTAATCGTCTGTTCTCACTCTCAGGCTCAGCTTCCGTCCGGTCTTGCCTTACTGCAATGCCTTTTACATTGGCACACTTTGTATTGATAATTATCGGAATGGCTCCTTTCTTTAACTTTTTCTTAAAAGTCTTGAAGCCAAGCGAAGCAGCCACAATATGTTCGTAGGTGCCTTCAAAGCACTCCCTCGTAAAATGGTCCTCGCACACGAGGTGCGATTTGTGCCATTTGTACTCTTACGCACGACGAGCCAACTTGGCGTTCTTTAAATTTTCAAGCCACTTTTTACATAGTGCATACAAATCTTTTATTTTGCTGGATTCATAATCCCAAAAAAAGTTCTTGTGGCTTCCGTCTTCATTAAACGATTTGCACTGTTCGTTGTAACAGCCGAACGCTTTGCACTGTGGCATGTTGAAGAATGCTTCTGGGGAACTGACGTCACCAGACCAGACGACAGCAGCGATATTTTGCTTTCATTCGCGAAAGAGTACCACAACATGGCGACGTCCGTGTACCACTATTTACCGAAATTAAAACTTGGATTGTATGGAAATAGTACCGATACAGCTTGAAATTTGTGGCTGACAAGACTTACAATATCAATATCTATGAATTCATCTCAAGTTGAGTCTAGGGTTAAGTTTCCCTTTAAGTAAAACAACAACAACAACAACAACCCTGTAGGATTTCATGGGATATTGTAGGATTGAAAATGAACTCCATAACATGGACTAATAGCAGAAACAAAACTGAGTATACATCCACACATTTTTAACTGGCCCGGCTGTAGACAGACCAGAAATAATTTGGCTGGAAAAGTGTCGAAAATCAAGTGCAACTCACAACCTAGTCACATAAGGATCGAAGAAACTTGGAATAGAAGCTTGGAGGAGCGTAAAGTGAAACCAAAATAAACTCGATTAAAAAAAAACAGTTGACAGCAGATTATCGTAACTTGCACATGGGTTTGAAACTACGTCATGGGACTACAACATGAAAAATGCGCAGGAGAAACTCATAATGTGCAGGACTTGACAGGGCCGAATGGAAACCACGAACACGATAGGAACTATCTTAATGAAACGTGTTGCTGTGACTATTTTTGTCACGCTTCTGTCGCTGTTTTCCTGTAACTCTTTGACCTTGGTACAGCTTGAGCCTACAAACAATCAGTTCTGAGACTGTTTACCTGTGACGACAGCGGTGGTCCAAATATAGAGCATGACGCACGCAGGACACTAACTTACTCAGACCACGTCAACACACCTGGGTTGGCTTTTCGATCAGTCTGCTTACAGTCTGCAGGCAAAAGTATGCGCGTTATGTACAGGTATGTTCGTGTGGAAATGGCTGGACATTGTTCTACAAACCATGGGCAGGTATTGATTTCCCAGGCAAGAACAGTCTTTGAAGAAATTGGTCTGGCGCTTAGAATACGTGCACGGACAGATATGTGGTGGTGGTGGTGGTGGCGGCGGCAGTGGTGGTGGTAGGGGGGTCCCGTGGTTCAAATACTTAAGCGTTTCTCCACCCCCTCCCCCATAAAGGGAGAAAACTTAGTTGAATATGCACCTCAACCTACTTCTGGCATAAACAACAACAACAACAACAACAACAACAACAACAAAAAGGCAAAGAAATAAGAACATAGGTATGAAGTCTAACTCTTTATACAAATATTCATTTATATCATGCTTTCCTAATTATTGTTAATTATTGTTAATGACTTTAACAGACTCAGGTAGCCTCCCCCCCCTCCAAACACACACACACACACACGTATAGCTGTGAGGCGCACATACCTGATGTTCCGTTTCTCCATGTCATTCCTTACTTATTGTAGCTTATACTATTGAAAGGATTATGTATAAACTTTGTACGAGCTTTTGCGTTTGATGTTAACCATCAAATGCGTATAGTGTCAAATTAAAACATTGTACAAAGGTGGGCTGGAAATGCAGACAAGTGGCTGTATGTGTCTGGAGTATGAGGTTTGACGCAGTCAGTTCTTGCTGGCACAGTAAGTGTCAGTCCTGAGTAGCATGGCAGCTTCCATATCCTTATTCATACATAAAATTGCCCGCAATTCCCCCTTTTCATTCAAATTAATGATCATTGCTATGTGCGGGTAGGAAGCACATCATGCAAGCCAGCCCAGCGAGGTGTGCGGAAATAGGATTTTGTTGCTCAGTTCGATCTCCATCCTTATTGATTTTTCACGTAGGCCGTTATTATCAAGGTGGGTGGGAAGAAAAATTACAAAGAGGGACAATTTACTGAACAACTTTCCGTAGCCAGGAAACAATCTAACAAAAAAATTCACACATCAATAGCGAAAAAATACAATAGTTGAATTTATTGCACACGTGTAGCAGATTTGAAATCAGTAAATTAGTCGGGAGAAACATTACATTTCTGCGTACCTGTGATAGTCTGTGAATAAAGATTGTCAGGTTGGATAGTGTCTAGCAATTGATGTTGGGGTGATAGGTAGTATAAATAAAGCTGGACGGTAACAGATCGATTAGACCAAAGCGCAGGTCACCTCGACATGTAATTTTTTTTAAATTTCCGCCTTGACCTTTTTGAACCTGCTGCTGGGTACAGCAGGAGTGGCAAGTTAAAGGTGGATCTTTGATTTTCTTTTTCTTTTTCGATCAGTCGGTACCTGCGACGGCACTGGTTAAAAGGACTGTGGCTGTTTGTGACACTGCTGGTGTTTTTCCAGTCAGGTGCAATCATCAACGGTGAGTATGTGCGTCATTTAAAAAAACCCAATGCAGTGCTTGGCTATTTTTGTCTTCAGATCGTTACCTTTGAGCAGGGGAAGATCACGGGTGTCAGTTAATGTCAGTTGGTAACTAATACACAACTAGAATAAACTTTGGTAGCACTCGTAAGGTTGAAGTCGTTTCTACAAGAAGCTTTCCACACCTTATTTCTAGTAGAACATTAATATACGCTGTCATTATAAAATTTCTGTGTTACTAAGGACTCACAACGACAGTTACATCGATTAATGTTATACCATCTGTTTAAATATTTCCTTAGATGACTACAGTTATGAAAATAAACATTACAAAGAACTAAATCACGACAGCAGTTTATTATAGACTTCTGCATCCACCTTTTGTTAGAGTAACAGTATGCTATTGAGGACTAAATGATAATAACCTATAAAAAAAGGACTGCGTTTCTTCTCTGAAAGTTTTGGTTCACATGATACTACACGCTGATGATGACAGTTACAACGGACCAAAAAATGATGGTAGCATTTCAGCGTATATACCTAGCTGCATACATCTTTTAGAATAGGCTGCTAGTTGAAGATCAATGCTGCTTAAGATCACACGTATAACGCTTACGGTTTGTTCTCTCTTGTATGTTTGTATATTTCCACAGTTCTAGTGGAAGATTAATATTACCAAAGCACAGTCTGAAACAAGCAGACGTTATCTAAACAGTTCGTCTGTTACTAAAACTGCTCAGCCTTTACTGATCTGCTGGTGCTTGAAAAATGTTTAAAATATCGTGGTGCCAGTCGAAAACCCACTAACCAAATTGAACCCTCTCCCTCAGTCTGAGAGAATATTTGAACACATTTTTAGCTTATCTTAAACAACTGTAGATGCATAACGTGTGTGTAGGTTTGGTAATTTGGTAGAATGTGTAAAAAGTAAACAGGGGTAGTTGTCATTATTGTATGACCCTCTGGATTTTTTTCACAGATCACTACCTGTGGCAGACGCAAGTTTTACTAAAGAAAGAACGATTCTTTAGCAACGATGACAATTGCAGTAGGGTTTTCTGTCGCCCTAATGTCACAGATGTCCACCCGTACAGCGAAGGGTGTCAAAGTAACCGGCACACGGAACGGTACTTGAAGTCCTTACCCATCGTGCAGTCGGAGCGACTCCGGCGCATGGCGAACACGGACAGGCTGGCACGTGAGGGGCGCGTGGACCGCATGATCATGCACGCGCCCTCGCGCACGGCCTACTGCCAAATCCCCAAGTCGGCGTGCACCTTCTGGGTTAGCGTCTTTCGTTTCATGAACAACGACATGGGTGACACCGCCTACAGCCACCCCCTGGCCATCCCGCGCTTGCAGGTGCACTCCGACAAAGGCGGCACCACTGCCTTCAAGGCCGTCAAACACCCTGGGGAGCGGCCCGCGGACCTGGACGAATACTTCCGGTTCATCTTCGTCCGCAACCCGTACAGCCGCATCTGGTCGTCGTACATCGACAAGTTTTTCCTCCTGGATTTCTGGACAACGGAAGTCCGTCTCTTCTTGACCTTCTGGGAGGAGGAGGAAATGCGGTCGAAGGTCAAGGACGCGAGTAGGTTCGGCAAGTGCGGGCAGGACGTGAGCTTCGCGGAGTTCCTTACGTACGTGGCCGCGCGAGGCGAGCAGGCGCCGTGGGATCTGAACATCCACTGGCGGCCAGTCGAGCACCTGTGCACCACGCGCTACTTCTGCCCACACTTCGTTGGTCACGTGGAGACCTTCCAGCAGGACGCAGCTTACGTGCTGCAGCGCATGAACATGTCCTGGATACTCGACGAACCGCAAAGCCTGCAGTCCGCTCTGTACCAGATAAGCATCCTTGTCGATGACAACTTCCGGGAGCTGGACCCAAAGCTCAGCTCCGACTACAAGCTGTACGCCCGCTGCACCAACGTGTCTGGCATCGCACGCCGCCTGCTGCGGGCGTTCCAGATGTACGGATACCTCCCAAAAGCCGGCTGGAGGTTCCCGCAGGAAAAGTTTAACAAGGATCCGACGGCCGAGAACTTCAAGGACATCGTATTGAAGGCGTACGGGAGCTTCTCGCCCAGACAGCGGAAACGGCTGATGCAGCAGCGGGATGAGGAGATGGAGCTAGCCTACAGGACTGTGCCCCTGGACGTGTTGGAAAGGATCTCGCAGCTGTACCTCTACGAGTTTCTCAGTTTTGACTACGAGATGAGGCCTGCCAACCTGTTCAGGGGGCGGTACGAGTCAAGAATGGAATAATAGGGCTAGGCTGAAAAAGAACCCCAAACTTATCACCAACAACCATCCGTTCTATTCCATTATACTTCTGTTCTGTTCAAGAATCATTCTGGTTTCTTCCACTGTAATTATTTGACCTAACCCCCTAGCTTTCGTGTGTGTGTGTGTGTGTGTGTGTGTGCGTGTGCGTGTGCGTGTGCGTGTGCGTGTGCGTGTGCGTGCGGTTTGTTGCGAACTCGAGTGTGGAAGGACCAGAGAAACGAGAGAGAGAGAGAGAGAGACGGACGGACGAAAAACTGAGATGAAAGGAATGGAGTTGGAAGGAGGGGGGCAGGAGAGTTGGGGAGTGAGAGGGTGTGCCTGGGGAGAGAACGAGTACCCGCCTGCGTAGAATTTTATCCGCGACACAAAATAGCACGGAACTAAAGAACAGGCTGATAATGTTACGTTCGCAGTTCACTGCGATCTGCTTGCCCCAAATGTGACTTACTGAATAATATGCACTTAAATGAGATTTCTTCCCACCTCGATGTTGTTGAGCCACCAGCAACGACGACACTTCAGCAGTAAGGCCAGAGCAATATTTTTCTTTCTGCAGCTTCATTCCTTTTTATTAAAGAAGACTCCCCCCTCAATCCCTTTCATCTTCTCTTACCTTTTATGCCGTTCCTTTGCTGCCGTCCTGATCACGATAAGATTACCGACCGCAAATTGTGATCAAACAAGCCTTTGTATCGTCCTACATATATCGCCTTATACAGCCCTGTGATTATTTAAAACAAAATTTTTGATCCTTTTGCTGAATGTGAAATTTCAGACTATAAATGTTTGTAGTTTGTTCACTGTCTTTGCATTACGAGACGTTATTATGCGGAATCTGGTCTGAAATAAAACAATAGTTATAGATATGCTGTAACAACCCAATAAATGCCAGATCCGATATCTGTCCTGTACAGAGGGGCTTATCTTCGTTTAGGTTCTGCTTACCACGACCATGAAGCGTGTGCAAACCAAGACTGCAGACTGCACAAGACGCCATGCTGACTGCAGTAGCTGGCTGTTGTAAAAGAAAGCGCCACTGCCCCGAACACATTTTACCTTCATTTCTAATAGCTTTAAGAACGGAACTGACATCTTTTGCAGAACAGTATAAACACATTTCACTGGTCAGTTATACTGCATTTATTGGTAGACAACATGGCATCTGATGACGTCATCACAAGCCCCTCTATACAGTATTAATATAACCAATTGTTGTGCATATTTTTATAGCATGCGTTTTGTACACTTTTAAGTGAAACAGAACTTTATGAAAAAAGTAGCTTAGAAGGTAAAACAATGACGCTGCCATCACGTTTTTTGAAGTTCCCAGCTAGCGATATCCTCCGAGTTCCTCGTATGACGAACGTACGGCCATCTTGGACGTCTGCGGACTCCAAGGGAAGTAACCACGTATGGATCAGAATAACTGGAATTTGAGAAGATGCTAAGCTGTGCACTGTATGAGAATGACGTGCTCCTGGTATACCTGATATCACAAATCTCCTACCTTGTCACTTCTTTTATATCCTCTTGTCACTTTTTGTTTTCAAACAGCTTATCAGGCATTTAAAAAATGAACTTATATTTTATTTTTGCAGATGCCGTTTCATCGTCTCTTTGTAATGGTGTCAAAAAAGAATTTGCTGGTTTCTTTCAATCCAGCAGCACCAATCTTTGATGTCTCATTTTGCTGATCTTTTATTATTTTACGCTAGATTTTTCTAGGTTTTCCAATGAATGCTCATATCAGAACTGAACATTCCGACGCAATAAACAGTGGTACCTGTGATAAAGTCTAATGTTCTACATTATTAATTTACCAATTGGCGCTTCTTTTGCAATAGTTTTCTTTACCTTAGTGAATATTTAAATCAAAAGCTGTTTGTTATAATTTTTTAGGAGTGAGAACATACAATTTATACTGATTATTGTTTCTTTTGGAACAGATTTTTTTCCAGCAATGATCAATAAAAACTTAAAAATAACATTGCATTTTCTCTGGAGCGTGCGAATGGCATACGTTGATATTGTCTTTGTTCCATGCCTGGTGTTGGACAAGAATGGAAAGAGTGGGGAAGGAAGGAACGACAAAAAAAAACATGTACAAAGCCACGTGTACCTAGGTGCACATTGCCGCGAGGAGGGAGGGAGGAGAGAGAGAATGGGAGGAGAAAAGAAACTCGCGACATGAAGAGAAAAGAGGGGCTGAGAGAATTTTGCATGTATTGTGCCCTGTTTGTGTCTTTTCTCATCACCTTTTTAATTCCATCCCCTAGCATACAGTTCCACACGCTTACACGCACGTTGCCACACGGGGACAAAAACATCTTTGCTGCCTTTTTTAATACTTCAGCCAAAAATTAGTTTATACAGAGTCAGTTTTTCATTAAGATAGTATTGTACTGAATCTCGTGAAAGACCAATGTTGTATACATTGTTGTACTGTAGAAATATCACCTCTCACGCATATTGTAAACATTTCATAACAAGGCGGAAGTATTTATTTCTATGTTCAGAATTTCAGATTTCTAAGAAAATCATACTTTTCTTATTTGACATTATGCCAGGCATAGCAGTCATCATTCAATAGCTTCCTGTTAGCAACGTTTGATAAGAAACACGTTGCGAAACAAGTACTTGCGTTACCTACTATGTCCATAACTTGTGGATCTCTGGTTAAACGGACCTCGCTGGACTGGAACCGAACGGTCCTCGACCAAACAGATGATAATGCCACTTTAGCGAAGAGGTGGAGACAATACATAGAATTAAATCGACGTATGAGCGCCAGCTGAGAGCACACACATCTCATGTAAGCTAATAGTATACTTTTCCCTCTGGAACAATGCAGAAACAGGTTCACACATGCTAGATTCAAGAATTTCTCTTCCAGTACCTTCAACTTTGGGCTTCTTTCAAACCTTGGGTGAAACACCACTTAAGGTGAAAGTCAGGTTTAGGTGAAAGTCAGCTTTAGTCCAGCTTTTCTGGGTCAGTGCTAATTTCAGCTTAGGCACGCTGTGGTTCGGTTCGTTCTATCGATAATTTGTAATCATTTTACTCTCCAGGGTTAAGTACTGGTACTTCCGATGTACTCCGGTAAAGACAAGCATACATTTGTACATTTGATCCCAGTACTTAAAATAAGAACACGGAAAACTACAAGATGCATGAATAATAATGTTAGAGATTTCCATCACATGGAGATGCAAATACGAGACAAACACTGAGTACAAGGATTTTCTGTAGATATAGTAGTGACACATAATTACGTGAAATACGTACATGTCCCATCATGCTTCACAGGGAAGTCATAACAACGTCACTGACCTAACGTGATGCCCGAGGTGCAGCAAAAAACGTCACTGATTCAGTCTTTAGCCAGAATATTATGGGAGGTCATTATATGAATGGAGAAGCGACTGATACAACACAGAATATAAGGTGGTTTGACCGAGACATGTACTCGGCTGTGGCATGAAAACAGCAACGGCTAGAAACCTGACAGTTACTGGACGCCTGGGTGGGTGAAAGGTTGAGGGGGGGGGGGGATCACAGACAGCGTTTGACCAAGGTCGTCCTCCACCAAAAAAAAAGAAAAAAAGTTGATAGTATGTTGCGAGGGAGAGAGGTTTGCATGTTATTCAGACTCGATCCACATCTGACCTCCACCTGGATCCACATCTGACCTCCACCTGATGCGCATGGGATCTAGTCCGATCCACATGCTGCAGAGGAGTGGCGAGAACGGGGAAGGGTGACGTCACAAAGAGGAGGTGACGTCCTTCGACAAGAGGAAGAATGACAGAGCGGAGCTAAAGCTGTGAAGGCACAGAGCTTCCAACGGATCAGACCTGATCCACATTTGATCCACATCCGATCCGCGCTCGGACTACATCTGGTCCATCCACAGTCCCACCACGTGCAGGATGTCACGTGACGAAGGTCGGTCCTCCAAGGCGGCTGCCCAGCACTGGGTGTACAGGTCCCTGAAGATGACCTCGAACGGGTCCTCGCCGTCGTTGGACGGTCGGCGGGGCCGCAGCTGCTGTTTGACCACCTGAAACACGACGGCGTGGAGAGGCAGCCCTTCGTACGGGTCCCTTTGTGTCCTCTGTAAGCAGAGAGAAAGGGGGGGGGCTGATAAGGCAGGTGGGGCACAGACACCGGATGGAATTCAGCATAAAAAATGAAAAGTCAGAGCGTGCTGTGTCTGGCGGTAAAGGCTGGCATTTATACAGGCAGGGCTGCAGCGCTATAGTGCTATAGTGCTATAGTGCTATAGTGCGGGAAGAAGTCTAACCAACAAGTAAGTTAATTGTCTCCGAAGGATATACAATTTTACTTTGAACTGATACCCTGGAAGCCTGCCCAAATAAGCACGTACTTGTAAAGTGGGACTACTTTCAAACAGAATACCCTTAAATTAATAAGGCCGACCGTAATCTGGCGATCTTCGAAGGGGAAGACTTTGACCCTCTGGGTCCTGCGTTCCGTAGCGTGTGCGCCCAGCAAGGGCGATAATAGCCTCTTTTTTTTAAAGATGTCAACAGGATGTGTTTCGTGTTACGTGGCGATAGTAGACTGGAAACAGTAGGGGAACTCCTTGGACCAAGAAATATCGCACACCGTGTTGTGGAAACTTCCGCGTTTTTTTTTTTTACCGATTCTTACACTTAACCGTTTATAACAAGACAGCTGATCTATATCACCGAAAATAAAGTTTGAACGGTAACCACAACAATATGATATCATCTAGAGTTTTTTAATCACCAAGTACAGGAGTCTGGTTTTCGAGCTTAAATTTAACCTTTTGCTGGCCACTGTCGTACATCCTAAACTTGCGTTAAAAAGGCGGGAGCACTCTTTAGGTAGCGAAGGGTTTTGACCCCCCCCAAGTTTGTCGATCCAAGATTCGTCCAGTTAAGATCAGCCTTTTAAAAAAAATGAAGTAAAACTTTGACAACACCTGAACTTTTTCTACTGCTTTTCAAATGAGACCCACTTAAAAGCTCTGGTTCATATCCGGACAACATGATTACGTTATGATGTCTCGGTTTAAGACTGAGCTGCGCTCACCATCTGCCACAACGTGATTCCCAGCGAATAAATATCGGCCTGCAGCGAGGGGGGCTCTCCCTTTAACAGCTCGGGGGCGCGGTAGGCTAGTGTTCCAGCCAGCTCGCACCGCCAGGGGCCCTGCACAGCCGCCAGGGGTCCTGGCTGGATCCTCTCCTCGTCCTTCTCTCCATCCCTGGACGCTGACAGCTGGTGACAGTTACCGAAATCAGCCAATCGCAGCCTTCGGTCAGCCGTGAGCAGGAGGTTGGCCGGTTTGAGATCCAGGTGGACCAGGTTGATGGAGTGCAGGTAGTGTAGCGCACGTGCGATCTGAAGAGCAAAGCTTGAGGGAAATCTTCTTTGAAATAAAAAATTAATGGCCACGCGTATCGCAGATCAGTTTGAAAACATTAGTAAGTACACCCCCATGGTAATACGTCACCAGTGTGAAGCCTAAGATATTAATTAAAACGTCGTGTCTAAGGCAGCATAATCCTTGAAATGCAAATCAGATTATGTATGGCTTTTCGTGTCACTTTGACATGACAGTTCATATGTACTCAAAGTACATTATCCGCTTCAGTAGGTATGTCTACCTTTAGTTTCTTAGTCACGAGTTCACGTTGTAAGTAAATTTTCCAAATGCAATGTGCACTGCACCAGGTAAATACGCAGTGTCACCTTTGACACGTGTACCTAGGAAGGAAGGAAGGAAGGAAGGAAGGAAGGA
>SMGT01010530.1:10860-31884 GCA_004794575.1 Lanistes nyassanus | reverse complement strand
GGGGGGGGGGGGGGGGGGGGGGGGAGATGGCGTCAGCAGCGAACTACACCGCCCAGGACTAGCCAGCGAGGAGCAGCTACCAAAGTTTCTTTCCAGACAAGGGGAAATGACGAAAGCTTGTGGGTGTTGCCGCAAGATCCATCCATCCATCCAATGCATGCATCCATCCATCCGTCCACCAACCAGTCAATCCATCCACGGAGCGTGTGTCGATCATCAATAAGCGACAGACAGACAGACAGACAGACAGACAGACAGACAGACAGACAGACAGACAGACAGACAGACAGACAGACAGACAGACAGACAGACAGACAGACAGACAGACAGACAGACAGGACTGCAGACATACAGCAGGGCAAGATGACAGATAGGAATTCAGGCAAGGTAGGACAGTAGATAAACAGACAGGAAGAAAGCAATGCTGGGAGGATGGTGGGCAGGCACTGGCACCTGAAGGCTGTGAGTTCGTTGCTGTATGACCGTTGGATGGCCCGAGGGTTGGCGGTGCGCTTGTGGTACATCTTCACGGCCACCGTGCGTCCCCGGATGTGGGCCATGTACACCGTGCCGAAGCCACCGGTGCCCAGCAGTCTGCCCAGGACGATCTGGTCCTGACGCACACGTCCGCACCGCGCAGGCGTGTTGCCACCCGTTAGCGGCGAGCCGATGTAGCGGCTAGGGGTGGACGGCCCGCAGTGGAGCAGAGTTTCGGCAACCATGGCAATGGGTGGAAGGGTGGAAGGGTTAAATCCTGTCCGAGAATATGGAGTCAAAAATATTATGCTTGTCCGATAACAGGTGACGGACAGACAAAATGATGGAATACAAGAATTATACTCGGTAGACGGTAATTTTAAAGACATTCTTAGCAAATATTTGCTCCTGTTTCCTGAGGCTTTCTGCCTTAAACGCTAAGCCCGCTAACCACTTATTCCCCGGACTCTTTTAAACGAACAACACAAATGGAGTGCGAGTGAACTTATTCCAGAATATTCAAAATTTTCCTGTGAGACGCTTCCACCAGAATCATTTCTGACACAGCTTCGCTGTAGACAGTTAATGGTATGAAGTGCATGCTTGCGTTTGTTTGTTTGCACACCTGACTGCCTGCTGGATTATCTTTCATTTTTGAATAACTAGGGATAAAAAGTCATTTTGACAACGACTTTCATCGCCCTGCAATTTACATGAAGTCGCACTTCGCACAACATCCCCTAAGATAACGGAACAATATTTAATTTCAAAGTCGAAACCGACAGGTTTAAACTCTCTCTCGTAATCTCTTGTAATCTTTCAGACCAAGTCGTGACTGGCATGTCACTTTCATACTTAATCTCCCAGCCCACGTCAGCTCGAAAGAACTGGAATTTGCATGGAATGCTACTCGACACATAATCGAAAAAAGTGCGTGCACCCAGAAGAAACGAAATACGCCAAATAAGCCCACTGTGACAAACAACAAGGAACATTAACTGTTGCTGCTGTTCCTGCTGAACAGAGATCCCATCATGCAAAGCCATCTTTTCATTCCTGCTACTATCTGGGTGACTTTGTTATAACATACGCCATTGGTTAACGTCTTAGGTATACATTCTTACAAACCAAAATACTATTTTAAGCGATCTGAGGAGGAACTATGGACACATTCACACACACCCTTCCCCCTTCCCCCGCACACACCAAGAGCCAGGAGAGACGGAGAGAAAAGGGGAAGGAGGAAAACATAGCAGAAAGGAAGGAAGAGAACGGACGGGGAGGAGGACTAAGGACGAGAAGAAAGGAGGGGAGAGGTAAGAGGTAGGGGGAGAGGCAGCGCGCGCGAAAGAGAGAGAGGGGGAAAGAGGTTTCAGGGAGATATAAAGGGAGCCCAAGTAAACTCTGACCGGAAAACATGCAGGGTTGTGGTTTGTAAATTTTGTATAGAGCAATAAATAATTCGCATGCTAACGCAGTCATGCTGCTTACCTCACGGTGTTTTCAGTCGCACGCTGCACGCAATGTCCAGAACATTATGGCTCCCTACACTGGTGTCGGGCAGCAGGGTGGTGAAGATTGCTCACGCGGGGAACACGCGCTAGAGCCCTCGAGTTTTTCCGAGAGTGCAATAAGGCATTATGACAATAAAGGCAATAGCACACGAGCCTGAAGAGATAAATGTCGGCAGGCAGCACGCCTGTAGGATGGCTCTTAGTCTTACTGATTATGGGCTGGTCTGTGAGACCACAATTTGTGTGTTCAATATTAGAAAAATTTCGTGAACACACAAAGAGCATAAAAATCACATTTAGTCCACATTATCCCTCTTCTCTGTCTCGACACTTCTAGAAACAGTTTAGATTTTGTAATTTTTTTATTTCGACAAAAATACGCAGTGTCGGTTTTAATTCAGTGGGACACCACTGCGGAATCGATGTTTCTAGGGTAAGGGCGCCATACGAATTACAGGTTCAGACTGAGGACATCTGGAGGAACCAAGGGAAAGCACCAGTAAATATATGGGAAAAAACAGCGTCCACAGTTGTCTCCCCTACAAATTATGCTTCTTCAGCACCTGCTGCAATTACATGCACTGTTTTGTGGCGTATATATATTTATGTTATATAGCGCAAAGTTATCTTGTAACATATGTATTTTTTTTAAAAAAAAAGTACTTCAAGGTGATATATTGCATATCTCTTCCATTCGCTGGTGCGTATCCATGTTTATGTGCTTATGTATTTGCTCCCTGTTTGAATAAAGATATCCTGATTATCTAAACATCCAAACAAACAAGCAAGCTAAAGGAAAAAACAAACAAACCAACTATCTAACTAAATTTCAATCTTTTATCTGAGTAGGCATGTTGTCACACACGTGCATGGATTTGATCAATATGTCTTGAGGCTTTTTTCAGATTTTCGATACACTGCGTTTTCACACAGACAAAGGATATCGCCTGACAATGTCAAAGCAGTAGTCACCAGCACTTCCATGTAAATTCTCTGTTTTATTTATTCGAGGAGCAATTGCTATTTTCTGTGAACGCGTGTAGCAGCAGACCCAGTGTGCTTGCGACTAGTCTGCACAGGGGCTACATCACCAAGTTGCGTTGACGGATTAATACTTCTTCAAATCTTCCGCTGTCACTGTCACTACCGCTTTTAATGCCAGAAATCTGCTTTAAGAATAAAGAAAATACACTTATTTCAATGTGATCTACGCCTGTTCTATGTAAAGAAATATGTACATTTTGCTTTCTTTTTGTACTCATTGCAAACTCCACAAAGGCACGCAATCACTGTATCATCGGAAGTTAAGCGATCAAAGCAATCCCGCACTAACAGCGAAAGAAACTATAAAAATATTATACCAGTTAAACATTCATCATTTTCTGCCTTAACCCGAAGAAAAATAAAACTATGAAAAACTGAACTAATTAATAAAATCCAGACTTGTTTTTTTGTATGCGCAGGACAGGACGCTGAGGAAACAAGAAAGATAACTGTAAAATAACTACTGTAGTAAGTTAAATGCATATGCAGTAAGAAGTGTTTGGGTAAGTTCCTGTTTTTCTGTGTGTGCGTGTGTTGGTCTAGAACGCTAATTAAACGGACGAGCTGATGGACGGAGAATAGGAAATGCGGGTTGTTGAAAGGTCAGCATAGTGACGTCATCGGTGAACGTACTGCTGTTGTTTTTACATCTTTCTTAGGTCACAGCACACCAATCTTTTTTAATACACGTTTCCCGTTATGCAAAAACTGCTTCCATAGTTTGGCGAAATTGATTCTGTTCGGACGCTTTTGTAGAACAAACCTGCCAGCAGTTCAACATTCCCCTTCCAGGTGACACGGCTAAGAAAATAATCTCTAGGAAGCACCGAAACTGGACGACTAACGGGAGAGACAGATGTAGCGAGGAGAGACAGAAAGTTATAAGTAAAGCTTTAGAGATTAAGAGGTATACAAGAAAAACAGGTGACTGCCGCTTGGAGGAAAAACCTTTCTTAAATTTTCCTGCTGTCCAGCCCATGCGCCACATCTACTGAAGCTAAGTCTTTTTGTTCTGTTTTCGTTGTTGTTGTTTCTTCGTCGTTTTTGTGCCGTCCTGATGAAGGGGTATTGCCCCGAAACATGTAGATTGTCTTCGTCTTTGTCATGTCTTAGCTTGGTCCAGTTCCCTTGTTTTAAGATTAAGAGGTGCAGAGAAGAGTAAAGGGGAAAATGACTTTGTTCACTGTTTGTGAGGCTGTCGTGTGACTGGCGGTGAGGGAATGTGATGTGTTTACTTTATACACAGTCTCGGCTGGAGCATTTGTGCAATTAACATAGCCTTTAATAAGTTTTGCTTTGTGTGTTCTCCGCAACACGTAAGCGTGCTTGTGCATGTGTGTGTGTGTGTGGACGGCAACAGTTTGCATCATGGCTGTTAAAAGTTAACAAAGTTATAACTGCCCGCACTGTACAATTACATACAGTATTGCGATGAACAGGAATCCCACAGTTTATGCTTTCTAGGTTGACTGTAATCGACACACTTTGAGTAACAGGTCTGCACTTTGCATAATTCAAACAGAATATGCAGACCTTGCTTTGCATAATTTGTTATGTCTTTCTTTGCCGAAATCACCGTGATATAAAGAGCTCTGTTCAACCGAATGTTTGTGTATACTCCTGGATAACTGACCTCGTAGATGTCGCTAGCCTCCCTTGTACTGCAGTTATATCAACAGTAGTCTTGGCTAGCCATACTTAACATAATTTATGTGGTTTTGTCTAGCCACACGATATGTACACACTTAATGAAACTGAGCACGTGACAAATTTTATTTAATGTACGTAGTCATGGCTGAGCGCAGTGCATCATTCATCCAGTTCTGGTTGACTGGAAACACGTTGGAAAACCACAGCTGTCCGTTCAAACTGTCCGTTCATCTCTCTCAAAGCCTGTACGTAGTCAGTTCGGAGAGTAACATGCATACTGACCCGTTGAAGAAAGACCTTTACGGTCAGTTCAAGATCAGTTAATGGTACAGGATGTACCATGACCTCTTTAGGTCATAGGGGAATGGGATTTCACAGACTGGCAGTTTTTGTGGGTCGGCACCCTGAAAGCGGTGTCCCTCTCCTTCCGTAACCGATGGAGTGAAGTACCTCCCAACTGGATCAACTCAGGGAAGTGTGCTGCGGCGCACGGGTTTCGAACCACAGTCTTCGGGTTCGGAGGCCCGTGTTATGACCCCTCGGTCACCTGCTTCTATGATCCTGTGCGATGCAGCCAATGAAACGCTCCAACGATCTGATGAAATACCCTGATGAGATGATGAACCGGTTCAGACCAATTTACTCGATTAGAGGTTAATGTGTAAGTTCTAGGATGCTCTTCAGGTGTATTCTGGTATCTCATTTAGTCAGCAATAACTTTTACTTTTCAGCATAACAACTGAGACTTTCTGTAATGAAGTTGCACGTTGTTCAGCCCAGTGCCATTTATCAGTCTTTCTCCACCCTCCACTGCCATCGAACACCAAAAGGAAAAGAGGGGAACTCTAAAAAAAGGGGGGAAAACAAGTTTGTGCGTCTTTTAACACAGTTGATCCAGACTTCGTGAGCCACGAACCAGAGGACTCATAATTTTCAATTTTCACATCGAAGATGACATGACGCGTTTCACATTCTGAAGGCCTGAACGATGAGAACTCAAGGTCACAAACAGAACTGACGAGAACATCCATGCCAGGACTTTAGGAGACGTTTGAAGTCGCTGGTGTTGAGCCGCGAGTACCCTGTGAGAAATAATAGTTTCAGTGTCACATACATTTCATAAATTAATGGAAATATCGTCTTATTGCGAAACGCCTGTGAAACATTTTAATTGCGAATGTGAGTTAAGTCTCTCCGGTCAAACCTAGGTATGACAGAGTTTAGATGAGCATAGCAATAAATAAATAACTAATTAGCCAGTGAGGCCGATTTAAATGAGCATAGCAATAATTAAACAACTAATTAGCCAGTGAGGCCGATTTAAATGAGCATAGCTATAATTAAACAACTAATTAGCCAATGAGGCCGATTTAAATTACGGGTATACTTACGCTGGTCGAAAGGTGTGAGGTCTGCAGCCTGACCATCTTGCTTCCGTTGAGATTAGACTTTTCCGACCAAAGCCTGAGCCGCTTGTCCATGTTCGCTAGGACTGTCTCGGACATGTCTTCCGGCGGAAGTGACGCCGCCTTGTCGGTGGGCATGTGCAGTCGCTTCATCAGCTCGCGCGTGGCCTCCGAGCGCTCCCTGTCGGCAATGGCTCCCTGGAAGACGCCGTTGGTGTCGAAGACCTGCTTGCTCTTTCTCAAGGTCGCCATCAGCGGCGCGTCGGCTAACTTCATGTTGAGGTACTTGAGGAAGGCGGAGTCGGTGGTGGGGCACTGGTAGATGTACAGACACAGGCGGGACGCCAGGTTTTCCTTCAGGGTCTCCAGCGACGGCAGCGCGAACTTCCGCTTCATCAGGCGGTCGAACTGCGGCTTGGCCAGCTTCAGCAACACGCACGCGGACTTGGCGCTGGCGCTCTCGATGTAGTGTTCAAGTCCCAGGATCATCTCCAGGGCCCCTGCCAAGCAAACAAGAAAAAATATGGTCACAAAGTGTAGTTGCGGTTGTCTTTATCAATGCCGTCATTCTTCCAGTGTCGTCACCACCACCAGTACTAAATCAATCACGCCCCCACCACCGCCACCACTGTCGTCGTCTGTTTCGTCGTGAGATTCAGCACAACCATCAACACCCCGCACTACAAACACCACCAGCATCGTCATCATTATACTCATCATTGTCGTCAGATTTTTCACCTCAACCATCATCATTATCGTCGCCTTCGTCGCTGCCAGATTAACAATCATCCACCACTACCACCACCCACCACCCACCACCCCCCCACCACCACCACTACCACCACCGTCGTCGTCGTCATCATCTTCTTCTTCTTACCGAGATGCTCATTTTTTCCCAGCAGGCAGATCTGCTGAGGTCTGTGAAAAGCAAGCCTCCGGATGCGGTCTTCATGCGGGGTCAAGGTCACTCCCTTTCTGCTGAAAAAAGGATTCAAACACGGGATCGTACCTTTCTAATGTTCTCTGTTTTGATATAGAAATGTGTGCACTCGAACAGACAGCGGGATGGAAGTGAAACCAATGTGCAAAGTTTTGACAGGGAGAGAAAGACGAAAGAATGGACGGATGGACAGACAAAGACAGATCCAGCTGGTGTGATCTGGGAAAAACGAAGCTTACATAATTGATAATTGGAATGACGAAAACAGCGTCGGCCAAACGCGCAAATAATGTATATTTATATAATACGTGTTTGTTATATAAAATTATATACGGATATCAGTATTTATTACGATTTACATACACGAGACTTCTGATGCTTCAGATTAGAGACACCTCAAGATAATTTCCAATCTTCTACCTTCCTTTTTTCTTTTAGGGGCGGCCTGTAGCATTTCTTGAATGCACATCTGCCACTGATGCAGAAGGTTTGGATTCTGTGTCCGGACCAAATACTTTCGTTGCACGTGACATCAACTGTTACAGGGCAGGCACCAGGAGACTTTTAGGGTATTCCGGTTCCACCCTCCCACCCAACCCATCTCTTCTCACAGCGCCCCTTCCGTTAATGACCCCGCTCCCCACGAGACAGCATTCGCTGCTGACTCGACGTTAATTTATAAATCCACTTTTGTCTACTGATCTCCGCCTTTGAGAAACCTTTGCACGAGCCGGGCAGACCCGAGCAGGTGGAGCTTTAAATCGCGCATACTGTACGCAACGGAGAACCTGGAAAACTTAAAATGAGTGCCTACTCCTTAAGACAGGTAGAAGAGTAAAAATTCATGTGCACCTGAGTTAGATTTTAAGTGAGTCGAGGGGCTCCCAGTAGTTCTGTTTTTATTCATGGCACCTGGATTTCTGTATGGCCGAGGACACAGAAAATTAACGACATGACTGTATTTAACTGTAAGCAAATACCAGACGGACCTATAGACAGACGGACAGGCAAGCTGACAGACTGAGTGACCCACAAACTGACCCAGAGACAGACGCCAGAAATAAGCAAAGGGGGTGAAGAGAAATGAGCAGAGGCGTCAGCTAACTATACTGACTAAGGCCGGTCAAACCATCTCCATAGCAACAAGGCGCCTCTCTGACAAACGATCTCCCAACATTGTAGGACCCGGGAAGACCTCACGCCGGGCGGGAAATATAGTCGCAGTTACCGGCGCATGCGCGGTAGGCACAGTTACCGGCGCATGCGCGGTTGGATTGTGAGCCGTCTTTGTATTTACCGAAGATAGTGAAGTCGGTGGCAGAGAAACAAGACCGCAAAACGCTAGGTGACACAATGGAGTTCTTTTCCCTTCTTCTCCCCCCACCCCCACGACTCAAAGACCAGCAACCTATTATTCCGCCACTGAACAGCCTGAGAGAACACGGGCCCGAAGATTAAGGAGATTGGACACAAACAGGCATTGATCTGGCATGAAAGGTTCTACACAGGACTAGGCACAAAGAAAAAAAGTACCAGCACTGACTTGCCAGTTGCAATTATTACTTCTGCCAAGAGACGAAACGTCCGAATCCGAAGTCGGTCGAACATCACGCATGTCGGCAAGGGGAATTAACTCCCGTAACCATGCATGACAGGCGATATCAGGGGAGAAAGGTGCTGGGTACTCGAACAATTTAGCGTGACTGCAGTTAATCACAGCAGTAAATGGCCGATACCAGGCAGAAAAATAGTTATGAACCTCCATGTTCACTAACAAAACCCGCTGCAAGAGATTTTTATCGTTTCTGAAAATCGTTATCAGTTCTTAAAACCCTTATTGTTGACATAATTATCTTTATAATTCACTGATATCCAGTTTTTGTTGTACATCTTCATAGCTTCCCGCAATGCTGGATGCACCATTCTGTCAAAACTTTTATTGAAGTCTACGAAGACATGACACAGATTTTGCTTCTGTTGAGGGTAGGTCTCCCGCAGTATCCTTGCGCTGAAGATCTGTTCAGTAATGCTGAGATGTTGCCTACCCCAGTTGTCTTCCCCTTTTTCAGGGAATTGATTTCTGCTGCCACTTTCTCGCACAGTACGGGTAATACTTCTGGCTGTTTGGTTCTGGAACGTTGAGCACCCTAGATCTCCTGTGACTCTGTGCTTGTTCAGCTCTGTGCAGCAGACTCTGTAAATCTATTGAAGATTTCCCCAAGCTAATCAAGATTGACAATGTACAATCAGTCCACAGCTTCGAGTATCTTGGGTCTATTGTCACTGACGAAGGCTCAAAGCTGGAAGTACTTGCCGGAATAGCACAGAAAACTGCAGCACTTAAAAAACTGAAGCCGATCTGGAATGTCAACATCACCCTCGGTTACCAAGATCAGATTGAGGCGTGAGATCTAATTCCAGTGAGCAGCAGATTGCCCACATTTTGCTCCTTTTGTCTGGAAGGTGGAGTTTCTTAACCGCACCCTATGCCCACCCCAGCTATAAGGGGGCCATCGAATACAGTTTAATAAATTAAACAGTAAGCGAGATAAATTATCTTCATCAGACTTCGATATTTTGACGGAGCACTCCCCTGGCGGGCTGAATGACTGAAATCAAACCCTGACATGGCGCTTACCTGGGACGAAGGTCTGGGATGAGAGACTCCATCTCTGACCACACGCGTGGGAACTGACCCTTGTACTGGCGAGGCTCCACGTTAATCTCCACCTCGCCGCTGTACAAAACAACAGTCAGGGTCAGTTGATAAGCAGCGGACTCTGAGGGCATAGGTCAAAAGGTTGACTTGAAGGACTACGACACTAGGCAGAGAACTAGGTTAGATGAAGACAGCATAGCAGCAGTAGCTAGTCCAAGGTAGCAGCAGCTAGTCCAACAGATAGTTCTGTTCGTTCCGGCTGGAGAATAAATTGTCAAAGGTTTTTATTTCAACCCTCGCGGTCATGGCAAAGCAACATAATTCATTCCATGTTTTGCTGTCCATCTCCGCACATCAGCAGTTAAGTAGCAGCACCTGCTGATGAAGTAGGTCTGTAAAGTGCGTCATTTACTGATGTCACACTGACCTACTCGTGCATACCTGCTGATGAAGTAGGTCTGTAAAGTGCGTCATGTACTGATGTCACACTGACCTACTCGTGCATACCTGCTGATGACGTAGGTCTGTAAAGTGCGTCATGTACTGATGTCACACTGACCTACTCGTGCATACCTGCTGATGAAGTAGGCCTGTGTAGCGTCTTGCCCCTGCCTGATGATCCGCGCGCCGTAGCAGACTTTCTCTGTGGTCAAGCTGATGACAAGTTGTTTTCGCTGGCGTGGGGGCCACGCCTTGAACGCGGGGTTACGATCAACAAACTCGCTCTTGGCCTGAATAACAAACAATACTGGAGGTCAAGGACAGCGGATAGTGTGATACGAACATCTAAGCGTGTGTGGTGGTGGTGATGGTGTTTGGGGGTGGGGCGGGGGGGGAATTGGGGGTTGTTAGATCACTGAAATTTAATAATAGTAAGATGGCAATTCATTTCTAAAAGAAAGATGCACATTGGGGATGTTATCTAGAAAAGAAAGCTGTAATCTGGAAAAGTGAGGTGCACTTACTATAATTCCCTCCTTGTACGGTTTGAGTTAGTCCATTGAAAAGAATGCTATTGAACAAGTCCAGCGGTCCATAAATGCCAAATTTTCCGCGTATTTCTCAGATATATCTGTATAAAAAGGGCAGTTGTTCGCGGTTAGTCATTCTTAAAACTTGGCAATCTAGTAGCTGCTTTGCCGGACGCCATGCACGACAGGGAACAGTACTTGGACTGGTTGGCCCGGTGTCCGTATAATGTGACTGGGTGGGACTGAGGCCCGTGTTGCGACAACAGTCCCACGTGTGGCAGGAAGTTAACTTCTCTCAAGCAACCCCGTCCTGAGATTTGCGACTGGACGTTAAGCGACAAACAAACAACCAACAATCGATAAGTTTTTTGAGAAAAAAGGGTCTGCAGCGACAGTTCGTGTAACTACAAAATGTTTCCCTTTTCGAAAGGCAATGGGGGAATCAGGCAATTAAGTAGGCAGACGCACGTTTTAACCACTCAATTCACTAAACAAAGGAAAAATTCGTCATCAGGGCATTGAGGTAGGAGCAACTTCACTTGTATACACAACATGCAATTTTGCTTGTCCGTAACCAGCTCGAGTCTTCGGTCTGCGTAACAGGCCTGCCTTTAGTTCACAGAACTGTTCAAATATTTCTGGTTCTTTTCTTCTGTTAAAATGAACCCTGTAAAGATTTGAAAGACTGCAAAACCAACAGGTTGCGACCTGGCAAATGCATTCTGAATTGCTTTTCAATGCCATAATCACTGACAAAATCTTTTAGTCAGTCGCCGGCACGCAAGTGGGTAACGTAAGTGTTGATGGTACTCAGGTCGAATGTTTAGTTGACACTGCTGCGAAAACCGCGGACAGGACAGCAGAATGGATAAAGAGTGGAATGTTTTGACATTATTGTGAAGTATAGGCGGTTTTCACGCTATGGCGAAGCATGGAATGTTTTAATGTAGTACACGACACTTCTGAAAAGAACGGCCCCCGCACGCACGCACGCACGCACGCAGAGGAAACCTAAAAAATGCACAACAAAAGCTAGAAAGAAAGTCATTTCACTTTAGCGAGTCTCAACAACAAGCTGTTCATATGAAAACAAGTCGCCCCACCCAGAGAAACAGTGATACCTTCAGCCCCACCCCCAAAAGCAAGACAATCCTTTCTTTTACCATTGTCAGAGAATTGAATTCAACCAACGGAGCATTTAACGTTTTTTGGGTCCGGTTATTTTTAACGATTCTCATGCCTTTTTGCTTACTGCCACTGTACTCAGCGCGGTTGAAACTAGTGTAGGTTAGGCGATCCTTGCTGACACAGAGCAGAACGTAGGCCTACTCGTCTGCGTGAAGGAGTCAACGCTTAAAGATCATTATGAAAAGAGACGGTTTGTCATAACGCAGCTGAAAGTCGTTAGACCAGTGTCAAAAGAACACCTTCTGTACCGTTAACGCAGGTGTACCCTCGACCAGCTCGTATCAAAGCAGTCATCAAAAACTGATCCAAGCGCATGCGCTAAACACTTCGCCTAATTTCGACGAAGAATTAGTCTTCAATGTGCTGCTTTCAGTGAAAATATAAAGTGTCTTTTCAAAAATGCTTAATTCAGGTTTTTAAAATATCAAGATATTTTGGTCGCACATGCACATGGCTTGATTATTTTGTTACGGCTGCTTTTAGTCGACTTATCTGGCACGTAAGTCACACGGTTCGACTACGCACTTCGTGGACTGAAAACGACTCACGTGCCTCCACTCACCTGCATGTCCTCGGCAACGACTCCTCGCAGACACCTGTTGAAGAGGTCACGGCCGATCGTCAGCAGGTGCAGCCGAGTGTCGGCTACCACTGTCGCTGTGCGCACGCTGTCTGGTTCCACCAGCGCCACCTCTCCAAACGTAGCGTTCTCACCTGCACACATCGTCAACCAGCCGGGCGTCACACATCGTCAACCAGCCGGGCGTCACACATCGTCAACCAGCCGGGCGTCACACATCGTCAACCAGCCGGGCGTCACACATCGTCAACCAGCCGGACGTCACACATCGTCAACCAGGCGGGCGTCACACATCGTTAACCAGCCGGGCGTCACACATCGTCAACCAGCCGGACGTCACAAGTGCGTCATGTTGTAGCAGAATTCAGCATGTAGACGAATTGTTATGATTTCACGAATGGTCAAGGGGGAAAACGCATAAGAATATAAAAGTCGGGGGGGATGAAAAAGGGGGGAAAATGCAATGAAAAGAGGCAGATATAAACGCAAAAAAAAGATAGAAGGAAGAAAAGAAAACACCAAGACAAACAGAAAAGAAAGAAGGAAAGAAAAATGAAAAAAGCCCAACACGGAAAACAGAAAAATCCAGTAGGGGAGTGAGTACTCCAGTCAATGTTAAGGCCCATTAACCCTTTTAGGATTATCTATATTATATCTATATATTTGTCATGGTCATGGGAAGTTAGGCGAGACACGGGAATTACTTACATCACCCAACCCTAGGGCGCTGTACAGGGTTCTGACACCCCTGATCACAAAGGAGACTCACCCGTGTACACGAGGCCCCCCAGCGCGCTTCTGTCCAGTTTCTTCCGGCTGCACACGTCGTTCAGGAAGTCCAGCACCTCCGCGTTTACAGCGTCGTTCTCGTGCGACCCGTCCTTGGCCGTTTCCTTGCCGATGACGTAGATACTCACGCGCCCCTCCAGTGCCACGTACATGCTGCAAGAGGGTTAATCATGTGATGACGGCTGCGATGAATGTTCGCAAAGAGGACACCCCCCTCCACCACCACCACCACCTTCACCACTGAACAAAATTAAGTCGAAGGACAACAAAATCACACTCTAACAATGTTTAGTACATCGCATGTACAATATTGTGCGCTTTTCTCATTGCAACCGCTTTGTTAGCTCAGCTACTGTTTCCCGTAGACAGGGTTACAACGATCGCTTCTACTTGCAGGGGTAGAGACGCGGATAAATTTATCTGTCAGGTCTTGTTTACTTACACTCGCGCAAAATTAGTAACCACGGGAGGTTTTCAACCTTTTGAGAAAAGTGTGTCGCTAGCAACCAGCGACCACGAGGGAAACGACCAAAATAGCTGTAATTTTGCTGGAAGCTGTTTTACCGGGGTTATTGTGTGTGCGACCCTGCTTTTTCGTATCCATGAATGAAAGTTGTAAGCACCAGAAAGGGTCACCCCCATTACTTTATTTTTATTTTTCAAGGAATTGTCGGGTGTCATTTGCCGTTGGTTCGTGTTCAGAGATATCGGGCGTTTGACGCAAAGTAATATACGCGAAGAGCAGGGGAGGGCACTCCAAAATTGACAGCCTGTTATTAGTCTCGGAAGAGGAATCCACAATCCACAGTGTGAAGATTTTTCTTTTATCTTTTGTATGCGAGCACGCACACACACGCACGTACGCAGATGCATGTACGCACACGCACACGGATATACAATCAGTCAGTCGGGACATTCAGTCTAAGAGATCTACAGCTAAATCTCAACTGCCTTGAAAACATATTTAATGGATGGGGGTCTCTCAGTCAAGGTAGATAAAACACACATTATAACTGTCCAAAATGACGGGTTCATGAAGGACTGTGAGAAAATATATTTTGCTGGAAACCCCATTGCTGTCCATCCTCAGTATCACTACCAGGTTACAACTTTTGGTTCCATGTCGAAATTGTGTAAATTTGTTGAAAATGCAACCAGTGAAGCAATGAAGTTATTTGCAAGTATTAAAAGTTGTATTTCAGGCTCAAAAGTTTTCCATCGGAGATCTTTCTTTTCAGGATTCTTTAATACGAAAATTGACGCCATCGTTCTCTATGGCTCAGAAATCTGGGGAGTGAGTGCTCTCATCAAAAAAAAAAAAATGCAGAAAATGAATAAAAAGATTTCGAATGTTGGTAGAGGTGTTAAGAATAAGACCGCAGTGGGAGAATGTGGTCGATTCCCTCTTTATGTAGACTTATACGTACATGTTATTAGAATCGCTGTAACTGAGCAAGTTTTTGGACCAAAATATTTTGGTTCACCTGTGGCTTCATGCCCCCTTGTACCCAAGTATTAACATGCTTACGTAATCACAGACAGCCCCATCTCCAGGGTCATTATTATTATTTGTAAATACTCTTTGCTGTCTTTGCCATACTTTTCCTTTTTTCTAATCTATTATGGGTGAGGTTTTGGCAAAGGGCGCCAAAAATTGAATAAACCATTATTATTTATAATATGTATATATCTATACACAAGGAGAGGGAGAAGGGCACTGATAGTAAGAGTAAGAGAGAGAGGAAGGAAGAGGCAGAGAGAGAGAGAGAGAAGGAAAGAAAGGGACCGAGAGATACTGAGGGTTTGCACCCACGTGTCTCCAATGTCGGCCTGTTTGATAATGACGTCATCGGGTTCTCTTGTTTCAAAGCTGCAGTACCGAATAATTTCCGTGATGACATCTGAAAAATAAAATCAGACAAACACAAAACCTTTTTATTGTTTCTTTCAGTCACTAGTATGAACGGAATATGTAACTGCAATTTTTTTGTTAGCACATTCGTAACTTACGATAACAGTTTATCAATATAATTTGTTTTCATTTGAACGTATTAGGCACGGGATCTTATTGAACATAAATTATGTTCAGCATGAATTTGCAAAGCCAACGAAAGATGAAGCAAATGGACATTAAAACGCGCCCGAAATTGAGAGTAAAATTTAAGATAATCCAGAAAAGCGTGTACAGACTTGTAAAACATGCGGACTGCAAACACATTCATCCACCCGGCTGTCCATCCATTCAAGCAGTCACAACGTTCTATCCGCCCAGCCAACAGACTAACTTATCAAAATCAAATGTGCCGGAACTCCCATTGTCTGTCAGCTGACTCGTTTATATCCACAGGGCATGGTCTGCTGGCCAGCTGAGCATTGTAAAGAGGGATCTAGAATTGGTCTGAAGAAAACTAAAGATACAGAGATATAAACAAGGCGTGACCGACAAAAATGCTGTTAGAGTGGGCGATAAGGGTTCTTTATGTGCCTTTTATTCATTCGGTCGGTCATTCATTAATTAGAAATGAGCAAAAAAAAAATCACACGTAGCAAGGTAAGCGCTCGCATAAAAGACAAAAACGCAGATGTGTACCTGACAGGGGGAGTTCTAAGGACACTATACCAAAGGGGGCGTTATTAACTTAGAGTGATTGTCTGGTGGGGTTCTGGGGGGCAATTTTTAGCGCGACCTTTGCTCTGGTCTCTGCGTTAAAGAGGAGTTTAGTACTTAATACCTTCGTTCTTCAAAGACATCAGCAAAGACGAAATTGTCGACCTGCTTTTAAGGACTTTATCTCGTTAGGCTGAAAACCGAGAGGACTAACAGCAGTGCTCAACAAAGTCAAAACACCAAGTCGAGATGTCGGATTCGAGAAAAGATTGTATTAAGAAATGAGCGTAATTTGATGAATTTTTCATCGAAAATCTAGCGATGGAATAAGGTATTGAAAGCGCAAAGTGGACTGGAATTAGTCAGCCAGGCAACCAACTAGCCTGCCAGTCAGCCATCCAGCCAGTCAAGGTCTTTTTAGCTTTAGCATATCTCTTTCTATTTTTCTCAGTTAACCTTCCCTTGGGTCAACCACTTACCAGTTTGTGTACCCCCAAACCCCGAACCCAATAGCAACAGCTATTAACTTTCAGAGTGCCCAATAATCCATTTACATGCTTAGTAAACCATGTAATTTCCCGAACTCCCGCATTCTGCCATCTGTCACATCCATTCGAGAGCTTTCTCCCGCACCACTGAGTCCTCGAGTAACCCTGTGAAAACAATAAACGAAACGAATTAAAGGGGCATTTGCCCTTTTTCTCTCCGATGAGCAGTCAACAACGCATTACCTTCTCACGACCAGCCACTGCTACCGCAAACGGCATTACTCCCAGCAGGTCCTTTTACCTCAGTCGGCATTTCCCGTCTTTTGCAACACTGGCACTAAGAGCGCACACGCTTTCGGACACAGACTTTGAAAACCTATTGATCGCTTCTCTTTGCTTTCATTATTCCCAAGTGCCATTTTTTCCCCGGCGAAAAAGTTTTACAACGCAGAAATGCGATTGCCCCGAAGAATTGTTTGAAATAAATCGCGAACCGCAAAGTACCCCCCGGTCACTGCTGCCACCTCCTCACGCGATTGAATGTGTTCCAAAAGCTCAGGGAGTGGTGCGTTTATTCAGAAGGCAAATTATTTTCACTACCCTGAAATGAGCAGACGTGGAAAGTTTATATTTCTATACAGTTAGGGGCAGAACCCTTCTAGATGCATTACCGTATGTCCCGGTGCACACATCGATCGTCTCCCTTGATAATGGGGTACATTCTGGGAGTTAAAACGGAGCGAACGATAGAGCAGTTGTTCTGTTGATGTCGAATTCAAAAACGCTTTTTGACTCCTGCTCTGGTAGATAAAAGAAAAAGTCCAGTCAGCACAAAAGACCTTTGGGGCTTCAGGACTCAAAGCGAATTTCATCCCAAGGCATGAGAAAATGAACGAGGTTAAAGGCCGAAGCTGAGAGAGAAAGAAAAGAAGTGTGGCAGGAACAGGAAGGAAGGAAGGAGCAGAGATGCGGGGAGAGGTACTGAGTCATGTCTGAAAATCCCAGGAGAAATATTTTTAATAATCTCTTCTCATTTTCCGGGCACATTTATGCGATCACGTTAGCACGTGACAATGTCTGGTGGAGTTCCCTTTCCATGTTACAACAGCTACACGCCTTGAGTCTTTTCACTCGGTCACGTTCCTGTGTCGCCAGTTCGCTTCCCAACGAAACTCTTGAGCTGTCTGCCCCTGGCCTCGCAGGTTATAGAACGTTGTTTACGACGAACTCATCGCCTTGAGAAGCAGGTGCATTTCGGGCTACTTTCAGCGAATGACACCGGAGTGTTCTCTCCCGTAGTATTTATTCACGAGAGAACAGACAGAGTGTTGTGCTCTTGATAAGGTCAAAAACGAACGTGGCATTTTTAAAATGTTTGCCCGCTTGTTGAGTTTGTAATTGTGATTCCGTTATAGGCAGGCAGGCAGGCAAGCAGACCGACAGGCAGGCAGGCCGACAGACAAGAAAACAAGAAGGCAGGCAGGCAGGAAGACAGACCACGTGATAAGGAAATAAGTACAGAACGAATAAACTAACGAATGAGAAAATGAAGCCATGAACGAAGACACGAAGGAAATGAAAGAAAATAAACCGGGATAAAATCAGACAACCAGCTAAGCAATCGACCTACCGATCAACTGACCACCTGTTAGGGAATCACTAATACACTTTTACTTTAAAATTCATTAAGCAAAGGAGGGAAGCACCATTGTGATAGTTTTATAATATAAGAAAAATATTTAAAGTACAATCGTGATAGTTTCGCGAGACTTTCGAAGAATTAAAAGGTGCACCTGTTTTAATCGTGTTTTATAACTGCAGGTTCTTCACCTGTGCTCGTACACTAAGCTGTTCCTCGCAGTAAAGAAGTGAGCGCGGCTATTAAGGGTAGAGAAATGCACTCTACAATCTTTGCCACTGACAGAAGTTATAACCTTCTGTCTATACAATAGTCTACTTAGATTTACCTCCTGGCACTTCAACTCCTGGGCTTTTAGTCATTCACTGACGGCTTCTTTCTTTCTTTTTTACTTTTGGTGTTTTATGCTTTAGGGAACTGAGGCTTATCACAGCGAAACAGCCAGAGCCGTAAAACATTCGCTAAATCTTGTATTAAAAAAAGTGCCACAGACGAGGTCTGAACTCCACGACCTGCTGTCTTGGCGATACGTGTTCCCACTAACGATGTCTTCCACCTGTATAGCAAACATCGGGATTTACATATCCAGTTAGCGTACAAGAAGAGCGCTTATATTGAGATTTCTGTTGATTCTTTAAACAATTCAAACGGTTAAAGTTGGACAGAAAAATATGATGTTACGGACGCGAAAGAGCTACATATGAGCTCTTCTTAGTAGACTTCTTAGTAGACTCTCCTCCAGTAGACTTTCGTAACAGGACGATTCTAGAAAATGATCATAAACATGAAATATACAATTGTCATGGAACCGGTGGAGACGACTCATCACAGAGTGTCACGTGATACACAAATTCCCAGCAGCAGACGCATCTGATGTAATTAAAAACTACACAATCGTGTTTACTCCCATAAAAGGCTGATATGACATGTTGCGAATGCGTGAATGTTCTTTTTTCTTGTTTAAGAAAACACTTAGTGGGGTTTCCCTATGATTATAAATGATAACGACAGTCAGAACTGCTGTCAAAATGCCAGCAAATTTGAAGCTAAGACTTGTGTCTGAATCAGAAAAGGTTTCTAAGAACTTAATCAAGGCCTGCATTAGAAGTTGAGCTCGCACAGGAAGCATAGTAGAGTGTACTACTGAAAAAAATCAAATGCACAGGCAAAAAACCTTTTCTTTGAAGAAGTTTTGAAGTGTTTGAAGTTTTTAGTAAACTGTTTTCTCGCTGATCTATTATGTGTAATATAAAACAGCAGCAAAAAAAAAACTTTTTGCAGACTTCAAAACTAGTCCAATAAACAAATTTCAAGTTTTCAAGTTTTCAAGTTTCAAGTTTCTTTATTCTTTAACCCTCACGGGGTATTCAGAAAAAAAGAAAGAAAGAAAAAAAGGTCAAACAGATATTCTCAAAACTTTTCGTAAAATCTCGTGTTTGCACAGTAGATCTGGTCACAATTTCACCGAAATGTAAATTCTAGATTAGTGAAGTAGTTCTTTACCACTATCTTCATACCCATAAGTGAGGAACGAAAAACACATAAAACCTCTAGCACACAGAGTGCGAAAAAGAGAAAAATCAATCAGGCTGCTTGCAGCTTTGTCATTTTTGCAAGTCCCGGGTTTGGAGGGGAGTAATCAGATTTTACTCTGACTTGAGCAGCGCACGACAAATGCCAAGCGTCGTGTGGTTAATACAGAACTTCGTCCTCCACTGCGAACGGCGTTTAAAATTATTATTATTAAAAGGCGAAGGTCTTTCCGATGCAAATAAAGATGGGTGATTAAAAACAATAAACAAAAGTGGATCATTAACAATGAACAATCCACCAGCGGTGAAGAAGGGTCTGGAACTTTCTTTGTACTGCAACGGGTGGTACGAAAATTCATAATATGTAGACAGACAGACAGACAGACAACAGACAGACAGACAGACAGACAGACAGACAGACAGACAGACAGACAGACAGACAGACAGACAGACAGACAGACAGACGGACAGACTACAGACATGCACGAACATGCTTTGTTGTACATTTTACATAGATCCGTTTTTCAACCGAAGGAAATGCCACTTTACACTTGAAATATACCTGGGGATATCTAATTGACGGATGGATGGTCTCAGCCTATAGGACTGTATAGCGACTGCTGACACATCAGAATACCGGGGGATCGAAGAACAACTATCGAGTTAAAGATGTTACATTACAGCCAGACTACTGAGATACAGACTTGCCAGGAAGTCCAGCAGTAAGTTTGCTACACACAGATACACATGCACTCTCCACCTTTTACCAAGACAGGTTAGCAAGGCTTGGTGTTCAGAGCTTCAGCACTTACATTAGTCGCGACTGGCTTTTGTGAACAGTCCTGTTCCCCTGCTCATATACAAGCTGATGGGATCAGTCTAGCCCCGCTCAAATATCCACATTTACATGAAGCTGTGCTTCACTATTATTCTCGGCGCGTTATGCAGAAAACTGAAACCCCGTCACATTTACTATTTCATTGCTTCAGAGCTATGATAAAATAAGTAATGTTGCGCAGTTAACCATTCTTTGTATGTTCTATAAATGTATACGTATCAACACATATTTGAACGTTATTAATAAAGGTTTTTAAATTTAAAACAAGGGAACTGGACCAAGCTAAGACATGACAAAGACAAAGACAATCTACATGTTTCGGGGCACTACCCCTTCATCAGGACGACACAAAAACGACGAAAAAACGACAACAACGAAAACAGAAGAAAAAGACTTAGCTTCAGTAGATGTGGCGCATAGGCTGGACAGCAGGAAAATGACTAAGGGACAGCGAGTAAACAGGGTTAAAAAGCATCTCGCAGGGATAAGAACCTGCGAGATCTTCTAGTACATTCCAAACTTAAAGCCACCACTACCCTCCCCCCATCATGCGGCTCCACCCCATGCAATGTCCCCCGTTGTCACACTTGCCCCTACCTGAACACCAACACAAAACTCCACACACCCAACACCACTTTTGTCATCAAGCGCCACTTCACTTGCACTGACAGCAACATCATCTACGCCATCACATGCACCCT
>SMGT01010529.1:5397-45918 GCA_004794575.1 Lanistes nyassanus | reverse complement strand
CAAAATAAAATATAATAATATAAATAAAATAAATACTAAACAAAATTAAATTTAAATAAATTAAAGTATATCAAATAAATAAAATAAATAAAAAATAAATAAATAAAATAAAAGTGCCTGTATGTACAATGTTTTACGATTAGTACTGCATGAACAATCACATACACACACGCAAAGGCGCACATAATTCTTCCTTACGGCAGTGTTACATGACAGCGAATATAATTCTAGACAAGAATGGACCATTTACCCGACGGCTCATTCCGATAGTAAGCGGTGTTTTTCCTTTGGTGATAATGCACTGACCTGCAGAGTATTTTTGTTTTTAAAACTTTGTGTATTTTTTCTTCAAATAGCAGAATAGCTGCTACTGCGTTCTAAACTTCTGTCCATATTAAACAACAGATTAGCAGATCCATGAGTAATCATAACTAGAAAGCTATCTGAAGCAATATTTTATCTAAACATATCCTGGTCTAGTGTTGCCTGAATGCATGCAGCTGGTAACCCAAAATAGCTATAATTCAACATGTAGTTGAAGAATAACATCATCTTGCTAGCTTGTTTCTGATAATTTTGTATTTTCTGTGAAAGGCTTGGGGTATTTTTTTAACTACCAGCAGTTCTCTAGGATGTATAAGCGAACAAGAATTCGTAGACAAGAATACTTGAAAAGAGCCCCTTACCGTCCTCGTGTACTTTCTTCGGGATCTGAAAAGAAAGTTACAGGAAAAAACGTGCAATAAATGAAATGGGTGTTATCAGAACACAGCATTACTTAAGTTCATTTTAAAAGACACGCGAAAAAAGATCATTAAAGTGTAATCGGAAAGTCATTGTGCTCTGTTGCATGTTAAGACAGAATAAAACTCATTATGTGTACATACGTCTGCAAGGCAAGATCCATTTCTTTCGCCACATCCAGACGACACCGGCAACAATTAGGATTGCAAACACTCCCACAGTGATTCCGACGCCAACCCCGATTCCAGAAGTAAACGTCCGGCTGTTGTTATCTGCTGTAAATGGTTCACAATAGGATTTTGTACATGTAAGTTTCTTACTGAGTAATAAACAATCTAAATTGTTTTATTTCAGTGTATTGTGCGCGCGATTTTTTTTAGTTTATGTTTATTTTCAGTTTAGATTTGAAACCAGCTCCCGAGAATATCTGTACGGACGCAAACGAAGGACATTACACGCAAGCGCGCGCTACGCACGCACGCACGCACGCACGCAAGCCCCCCCACGCACACACCTACACGCACGCAGTGGAGTTTTGCATTATGTTCTTATATTACGTCAAGCCGATGTCTTGAAAGACTTTCATGGGTCACTGCCCTTATGTAGAGGCAGACATAGACTATTCACCGTGCACTTTATGTGGTGTACATGCGCAGTGTAATATTCTGAAAGTTGTCGTTTGTGGGAGGGGGTGAGGGGTGGAAGAGGACAGAAGATGAAGCAGTAGAACTGCCGAACGGTTCGCTTTATGAATCTGTCAACACAAGGAGTGTGGCAACAACGGGATTGGAATCAACGCGAACTGCTCAAACCTTTTGAATTAGTGACAGTCGTTTAACCAGGTGCGTTCGCGACTGTCCGGTTTTATCGATATACGCCTGGTCCTTGCATTGTAAGAAGCCTATTTTTAAAACAATAAACTTGAGAACTTTTAGCAAAGAAAAAATGTAAATAAAACAGAAATGTTTTGCCTTTTTTATCGTTCTGTTCAAAGCTAACTCAAGACTCTTGATTTGCGGTGACTTAAACTAGTTGTTAAAATAGACACAAATGACTAACACAGACAAATTCAGGTTGTTCGCAAAAAATACCTACTAAATCACACCTAGTTTGTTGTTCTATATATAAATATACTCACACACGACGACCACCATTATACTTCTGCTTTCCGCTCCTATACCATTGTCAACGTCACAGCTATAGTTCCCGGCATCCTCGTAATGAACGTTTGAAATGTTGTATTTCAGTTCCCTTATGATATCGGCTGCAGTTACGTCTCCGATAGGCACAGTGGACAAAACTTGATTATTGGGACCGATGAGACTCATACGTGGAGAAGGTCGACCCTTGGCCGCGCACGTCAGCGTTAAAGGTGAATTCTCGATGACAGTCACTTCCACGTTCCCAAAGTTCATATTGAAATCCACTATCATAGACGGATCTGTGAAATACCGTGAATTTTTGGCAATATGAAATTAATAAATACATAAGCTCGTTAACAATACACATGAAAATAAAATTAAAATTAACTACAAAGTATGTGGTATTTCAAATATTTTAAGTATTCTTTCAGCCTTAGGTTTCCTTGTCTCTTTATAGAGAGGATATATAAAACAATCAAAAGTAGTGAAAAGGTTTCACAATGCCTCCCTATGACTGTCGTGCAATAATGTAAATGAACATAAATAAGAATGCATTTTTTTTACTAATGGACGTGCTGTTATCATTAGGTGAAACTCATTAGTCCAATATTTTCACATGCGTAAGTTACATTACTGACCGTAGTTTAGACCGATAATTTGCAATGTAATAAACAATAGTTTACATCCATGACTTTCTAAAGTGAGAAATCAACGATCAAAGACTACAATCGAGGTTGTCCCAACATAATTCATAGCTCAGTAAAAGCTAATGAGGGACCATCACTGGGAAAAATTTGTCACTATCAATTCCTAAATAGTAACGGATTAACGGCAACGGTTTACTGTTGGATTTTGATGTTTTTCGTGAGTACTTCTTGATAAACTCATTTAACATATAGAGCTGTCAAATCTGTTCTGATGTAAGTTTCTAATACACAAAAAGTAGGATTTACTGTCCTCATCTGGATCAGTAAGAAGGGGGCCCTTAATCGCTGTAGTAATATGAGTGGAATGTGACAGCAGTATGTAGGTACACTGTGAGGTTTCAGTGACGCAATTATTAGGTCCTATGTTTTTAGGAACTTACACGTTACAATGAGTGTGAAGTTCAAAGTCCACACATCTGTGTTGTTCCACGTCAGCCTACACACAAACTGTCTCCCAGTGTCTCCTCTTGTTACGTTAGTAAGACTCAGTTGTGTGGAGCCTGTGTTGTCCCACTGGAGTGTGGCGGGCGGAGCACCGTAGTCATAGACAGTGCATGCGCACTGGATGTGTTGACCTTCTTGCACGCTGTTCGGACAGTTGTAAATCGGCCTGGTGGAAGGAGTTCCTAATGGCACAAAAGGATTCCTTACACTATTAACATCTCAAAATATGAGATATGTTCGATTGGTAATATTTTTTTACGGAAACAGTGTGTAAATGAAAACATATATTTTGTGGAAAGTGGAAATATATGGCCTACGTCTTCTCTCCAGCATGACGACTGTCCAATAGCTACTGAGCTGAGAAATGAATGTTGAGATTATGCACAGCACTGTTAAAATACGTAAATGTATCAAAGTTGTTGTCTTGTCTGTGAATACATGTGCGAAGTAAAAAAGACTGAGAATGGATGCATCGCAAAACACGGAATCAGCCTTTCTAAAGATTAAACACAAAACACAGACAGGAAAAACACATGTCATTCTTTTTTCCAGATTACTAACAGAGGAGGACGGTTTAAAAAAGGAATAGTAATGTTTTTGCGCAGCAGAATTGAAGTTTAAGAATAAAGGGATTGAGGCTTTTGTTTTTGAGGTGGAGGAGCTATTTCTCGTACGCCATTAACACTGTGAAAAGCTAAACTTGGTTTGCACTGATGTGAGATATTCATCGAGGTCAGTTATTAAGTGGAGAGAGCGATTAAAGTGAGGTTATGGTGCGAGTAAGAGTCGTCATTTTTTCCAGAACAGCATATTATCGATGTGTATAAATGGGTTTGCAGCCTGAACTGTCAGCACCCGAACTGTCTAGATTAAGGGCAGGTAAAAGTTGTACAAGGCAGGTAGAGGGATTGCACAAAGTGTAATGTCTATATAATGTAAACAGTTCACTAATGGGGCTTGTTAGTGTACAGTAAATGGACGTTCCTCAAAATATCGCTCTGCGTTAGCAAAACAGAAAGCAGACTCTGCATAGTTTTGACCAACATCTGGCGAAGGTTAAACACAAAAATATCCGGCAAGCGCGTAATTTCAGCATTTCACCAGGCTTCTAACTCAACTAGATCAATTCCCTATTAATGCTCAACTTAAAAGTTAGATGCTTTGTTTTTGGTTAAGACTAGTTAATGTTATTAATCGCAAAAAATATCTTTCATCTTGTTTAGAGCAATATTACAGCTACAAAAAAATGGGACCATCAACTCAAATTGTATACAAGCAGTAAAACCAACACTACAATCCATCCGACTACATGGTTTGGGGATAAATTAAAAGAATTAATCTCCATTACTCATAGGAATGGCTTATGCAGAAAGCTGATACTAGTTTAGGCTACATGATCAGTTTACTCAAAATTGGTAAGAAAGATATAGATTCAAAAGAACTACAGAAATATTAAAAAGTCTTTCACTTGTGAAAATTACATAAACATTTTGTCCCCTAACCACTACTTACTACTCCTTGAATTCCGACTCTTGAACAACAATTTTCAGTTCAAACGCACAGAATACAGAGAATACCCAGAACTAAAACAATCTGTCATCTTTGTGACAGTAAAAATGTCGCTATAGGTGATAAATAACATTATTTATTTTGCTGTGATAAATTTAAGGCTGACGAAGCAAATGGTTACCTAATTTCTACAGAAATCGTCCTAATGCTTATAAATTTCATCGCCTGCTCTCAACAAAAAGGCGAACGGTTACATACAAAGCTATCATCCTATTCAAAGATTTCGTGGAAATGGATAACCTATTCTGTGTGTTGGCTGTTTGTTTCTGTTCACTTTATTGCTAACTCTTGCGAGTTAAAATAGTTTGTTAATTTGTTTTCTTATCCTGTTGCTTTGTTATAACGTTTATATGTCTTTGTACCCCACAGGGTAGAAAGACGGCGAAGTCAATTCGAGCCGAGCCCAGCCCAGCCCAGCCCAGCCCAGCCCAGCCCAGCCCAGCCCAGCCCAGCCCAGCCCAGCCCAGCCCAGCCCAGCCCAGCCCAGCCCAGCCCAGCCCAGCCCAGCCCAGCCCAGTGGTCTTATCGAGTCGTCGACTTGTCGAGTTGTCTTGTCGAGTTGCTGAGTTGTGGAGTTGAGTTGTAGAGTTGAGTTGTCGAATTCAGTTGTCGAGTTAGATGTCGAGTTGTTGAGTTGTTGTTGAGTTAGAGTTGAAACAGATACTGGAAAAAAATAAGCTGGCAGCTGAATGGAGTTCCAACGATCCTTTTAATTATTGTCATAGAAAACTTTATTTTTCAAGAACTTGTTCGGCTCTGCTATTGTTATCACTTTTTAACTTAATTCCTTTTGATTCTAATCTTAACAAATTTCCCTTTTATTTCCCTATTATTATTATTGTTTTCTTCCTTTTAACTATAAACGTTTTATTTCCTTCCTCTTGGTTTTTCACCTTCTCTGAAGTACTCATGTTAAGACAGATAAGAGTTTCATCTTTTTTTCTCTCATTTGTTCTTATTTGTAATGTATGCGTTTTTCTATTTGTTGTTGACTTATACTACCTTTCCTGTTTTGTGTGTTTTGTTTTGTAGGAGATAACAAGGGGATAGATATAACCTAATATTATATCTATATGTTTGCATGTTTGAAATATTACAAAAACATCTACGGGTCACATGTCACTCCAAGGTTATCACCTGTCACTCCTAGGCAAGCCTGTTAGCTCCTCCCTCTTTACAGCTAGTAGGCGGACGGTACATCACAACCAGGCTAATAGCTCCGCCCAACCTAGCCTGGTCAGAACTGGTTTGGACTAGGATAAGTTGGTTCATGTATATGCAGGGGCGTGAGGACACAGGGTACTCAAGGAAAGGGACGCAGTGAGAGGGAAATCGGACTAGACACAGGAGAGGTTAATATAGGAAGACCAAGAGAAACTGACACGTGTAGACCTACGGACCTCTGCCCCTCGCCATCTTAGCCAGGACGTTGGAGCAGCAGCTAGCAATCACGCTGAATACACTGGGTGTCGTGGTATCGTCTCTGTCGTGTATAGGGGTATGGCGTTTCTGTGTTTTACTCGTCTGCTCGTTGACCAGAGTTACAACAACATAAAAATGTGTCAAGAAAGGGGAAACTAACAATGTGATCGCTGCCTAATTTCGTCAATTTTCAATCCGCTCGAGCCCCCACCCCTTGCTTGTCACGCGCACAACTTAATAAAAAGCGGGCAGCGATAAAATACTATACTATTTATTTACAGTTACAACATAGAGTATTCTACTACAAAATGAATGATGCTCCAATATACATCTCCTGACATACGTAGAACAATCACTCGCACTCTCATATATTCATCCCAGCGACGCTATATGTATCTACACGCACACGTTATTTACCGGGTTATGAAATTTTACCGTACCTATACTTCACATCGGTGAACACAAGGAAAACTTTATCCTTTCCGTACTAAATCTGCTCTGAAAATGACGTCACGCCGACGGCTTACAAACAATAAGATCGACCGACGATCACACAAGAACTACCCGTAAGTTTCTACAAACCGACAAATCAACAAGTGTGATTTACTAGCTTTGAGTTACGGTCGTGTCTTACTTTCCTACACTGTACGTAAACTCACTTTCACGATGCTGGATAGGAATACCGCAGACGCCACGTCTCTCAGCTCCACAATCTCAACACCGGTCCGAAATGCACGAGTTCTTTTTCCACCGGACAAGAGTCACCCCTGATGCAGAAGTCTGCTGGTGCTCTTGCGTCCACGTCGCGGATAACAGTTGTACTCTTCTGTAATACTTCCGTCATTCAGCATCGACAATCGGCATTTCACATTTCGGCTACCCGGATTTTGGCAACCCGGCTTTTCGGCCTTTAACATTTGCGGTCGGGTGCCTATATAGCCCTGAGCGCGGACTTGCTAGAAAAAACTCGAATGGGCTTTCTACCCGTTCTGGGCGGCAGTCTCTAGCCCGGAGTGTTATTCGCCCCCACCTCGCAGCCGACCCCCTCTCAGGGTGACGGGTCAACCGAGGGACGGGGTGAGGGTTCCCCTCGCTATCAGCCGGCTACCTTCCCCGCTTCACCGCGCGGTCTCTCCTGGCTGTTTTGGCGAGCTAATTGGGTCGGCCGTAACAATTTACTCTACCTCCCGATTGGGTAGGCAACAAGACGCCAGAACAGACGTGTAAGTGACTGCTGGATGCGCCTAATAAGTTAAGGACTGCTCTTGCCATAAACTTATCTAAGAGTCTGGGACTCGGGTTGATTTAAGATAGGTGGTTTTATCCTGCCGGAGACAGGAGACGTCATAAGCTAGTGGCCGGGCGTATGCCAAGAGGTGGTATAGAGTGAAGTGCCGGTTGTTGCAGTGTCATAGCTTCATTGTTGGTCGTTGAACAGTTTTAGAACTGTGTATTACGCAAAAGTACTTGTTTCACTAGTGACAAGAGTAGATGCTCTGTTGTCGGTCACTTATTGATTCAGTGTATAGAGCGAGATCATAGGCCGCATCCAAGTTTGATTTCCCCTCTGGTTTAGTTTGTTATTCTCTTGGTCTGATTCCTCGTGGTATGACGTAATCAGGCAGCGTCTTACCCTAGACACGAGCACGGTGATTCTCTGTAAATAATCTGTAGATATATTTGATGTTGTAACCCAGTTAGGGTTTGAAATATATGTTGAATAACAGTTCGCTCCAGTTGTGTTTTACGAGGGTGGGGGCTCTTGAGCTAGGAGTGTTATGCCTGTGTGAGACTGAGCGAACGTGTCAGAGTATGAGAATCTTTTCCCTCAGTAGATTTCTCTAGTTATTCACATTATTTCATAGCGTCGTCATCCTCTGGTCTAGAAACCATTGATCTGAGGCAGTAAAGGTTTTGCTCAATTAAGTCTACATTTACGAGATCACCATAAAAGTTTGTTGAGTAATTCTGAGAAGTCGAGTCCAGTAAGGTAAGGTACATCCCGGCATGTCACACCACGCCTGAACCGATCCACACAAAATTTGGTACGCTTGTATCTTTTCCGTCACAGTTAATCATAGGGCATATTTCGACCCTTTACCTAGGACTCAACAAAAATGAAATAACAAATATGACGACACCATTAACAAGTCATTTACACGGGAATCCGCGTCAAGGGAGGCCATCACACCGTCCTTTTCCTTTCGTACCAGTATTACTTTCCCTTGGCTTGTGTGACGAAGTGGAGACGGCCGGCACGGGTGGGCTTTGGGAAGAGGTACGGGTTAGGGATGGGGTGGGGGTTAGTAAAGGGGTAGGATTAGGGTTTCAGAAGAGTTAGGGGTGGGCAGGGTACGAAAAACCCGAGCAGCGCCGGCTCCCCTGGCTAGTTTGCAATATAGTACAGAAAATTAAAACCATTGTGAACTTCTGACACAATATCTTAACTTTACTGAATTACTTTTAATCAATGTCATTTAGATTCTGTTATCAGTTTAGCCTTAAATAATACACACGCTTTTGGATTTTTGGAGCAGATTTTTGGTTCTTCTTTTACTATCGAAAAATTATGGAAACGTAATCAGAGATCAATAAACACATTTCCCCCTCTGATCTCGACGTCTGTGCCCGAAATGCGTAGGGAATAGTTAAAAAGGATTTTCGGAATGTGCGTACCTCATTTCTTCCACAAATTTTTAAAGATTAACAAAAAGAAGAATATTAAGTGTTAAAAAAAACTTACGTATTTCGTTACTTCCTGTAAACACAAAAGGAAATTCTACTTCTCCAGGAACGACGACAACTGCGTAGTTATAACGTCCGTCAGGGGGCAGGTAGCTTTGAAACGTACAGGTGCCGGAAAACGCATCATATCCAATCGATGTTGTTGCCATGGTGGTGTTGGCCACTAAGGTTTTAAACTGTACACCCTAGATAAAATTGGCAGAACATTTCAGAAGAGCTAAATAGAAAACAAACCAAAAGAACTGATTTTTCATCTAGAATTTATTTGTAGCCAGAAAAGCTTTCTGAGAAAGCATGATTTGTGTACGAGGATTTTTTTGTTGATCTGGTGTCTTTCCGCAGCAGATATTTGTCTGCCATTCTCACGGACGGCCTGGTTGGTAGGTGGCATGTTTTAACGAGGGTGATAGCGAACATCCAATATTTTTTGTTTGTCCGTCTGTCAAACTGTTGTAAGCTTAACAGTGCTGTGTGTGCGAAAGATGAAACAACACTGAAGATTGCACATGTACACCCGCGTGTTTGTGATCCGAGTGTGCTTATCTTCATGGTCACTTTGTGGGTGCTTGTATCTATGCATGTTTGCATGAGGGCATGCAGATCCACAATCGGGGTTTGCAGAATTGTTTTATGGCACTGACACATCGCCCCACTGGCATTGGTATCCATGCCAAGTATTGTTGGAGCCCCCCCCCCCCCGCAGCTTTGTGATAATTTGTTTTATTGCAGACACAGAGTGTCGTGAGTTCAGAATTCCTGTCAGAAATAAATCTTTTGGAAGTTACTGACCTTTAGTTAAAGGTTAAATCAAAGTAGCTGGCATAAGCTTAACGAGGACAATTCGTACTCATTTTTTCCACAAATAAGACAAAGGAACCTTCAGGTAGCCGAATGAGTTTTGTCCAGTACAAAGAGGCATAAAGTGACATCAAGATTCTGCGTCCATCATGTTCCTTGTCTATTGTATCAATGCAGTCGGATGTATAAGTATCAGCTGATGCCCTTTTGATTAAAATTGATTTCTGCACTACATAGTACATCAGCTGTGACATCTTAATCAGCATCTAAGTCAAGTTTAGAATACATAAATGCAACGATACTAAACTACTTCGCAAAACAAGCACAGGAACATCACTGTTATTTTCTGTTGTAGAGCACCTGCAGATTAGACGTTCATTTAAGAAATTACCTTAGAATATGCGAAGATGAAACTCGCAAGTTGACTTACCTCTTTTCTCTCATAAACACGGCATCTATACCTCGAACGTTGAGAATACATTTCTGAAACTGTGCACTGACCAGACACTGACGATGTAGTGAACTGAGCTCTGCATGTGGCGTCCGTGGGGCGGTCTGCAAGAAATCCAGCGTTGTTTTCATCGACGTAAGTATTTCATAATTATCTGTCTTAGAAAAAATGACTAATGTTTGTAATGATAACTTCCTTTGTACTTTTTCTTTTATTTTCGTGTTTTAATTGTAATATTTTGGTTTTAAAATGTTATCCACAATTTTTAAATTTCTGTTTCTATTAGGCAAAAATGTGTGTGATAAGTTAAAATAGTGATTTAAGGCTGATATTTAAAATTCTTTGAGTAATGGCTACTCATGTTGCACGTTATATATTGTGACAGGCTAAGAATAGACCAGAACATCATTGTTCAGGTATTTTGCAATATTATTTATAAGGGGCTAGAAGAGAATAAACTGTCCCTGAAAAGTTAACAATGGAAGGTGAGGGGAAGAGAAAAGGATAAGATGAGGTCAAGGACAGCAGTAAGTGAACAAAGAAGGAAAAATTAAGTTAGGAAAATGAACGGGTTAGTAAGCAAAAGATTACTGTGGTATCTCACTCACAAATACAAAACAAGTAGTACAGTCAATATGTGGACAAAAATGAAAAGAGCTCGTCCGCTGCTTGGAGTAAAACGTAACTTAGTCAAGCAAAAATTAATTGATTTCTACCTCCGTACCTTATTTGTGGCTACAGTTTACCTTTGCTCTTCCAGCCACCTACAGGCCACGCTCTTCGATTTTCTGCAGGTATTGTCACCATTGATTATCGGCAAACAACGATCAACTTTAAATGCTTTTGGTCTCATCCCAAACTTTCTTGTCTATCAGCTTTGGTCCGCTATCAACATTGATTCAATTAACCTATAAGGTCTAATGGCCAAATGCTATTTTGTAGGATTTTTGTTTTCTGTAGGGACAGCCATGTAAACAACACTCTCTTGGTGCAGATGCAAAGAGTAGTAGGTTCAGATCCCGTCTCCGTCTATAGTACTTTCTCTGCATGTTGCACGAGTTAGTCGTTGGAGGTTGTCTCTGAACCCTTTCTCATCCCTGCAAACCGCCCCCCTTTTTTTCCTCCTTCGTGAAATGATTCGTTTTTTGACTTGACAGTAAATAAACAACAAAAAAAACCAACCAACCAACCAACCAACCAACCAACCAACCAACCAACCAACCAACCAACCAACCAACCAACCAACCAACCAACCAACCAACCAACCAACCAACCAACCAACCAACCAGCAAAAGTAACGTAATTGACATTATTGCAGAAGAGTCAATTCCTTTCTCACACATCACATCGAAGATTTTTTTCTAGCTGGAATTCAATCAAGCAACGTAAGAACAACAACAACAAAAATCCCTTACAGATGAAGTCCATCATACAGCTTGCATTGTCTGTTTTCGTCATGCACCCCAGACGTAGAGATGCTGCATATTCACTAGGGCTGGTTAAAGTTCGGGCATCAAGAGTAAGAACGCTTGTGGTGACGGAATGCCGAGAGATGGATAATATGCCAGGTACATGCTGACAGTTTGACTCTTGGCTGGCTGCAGGAGGGGAGCACATGCCAATGCTAGTGTCAATGCTGCAGTTCAGGGGCGTAGTATTGTTGCAAAGAGTCCAGTTGATATTAGATGTCGGTGGGATATTTCTACATGTGAACCTGTTGTCCTCTTTTTTTTCAATCTCCAAAAATCCGTCGTCAGTTTCACACAATGACAGCGAGGTGACTGTAAACGAAAATAAAAGAAATCTTACATCACTTGCAAGACGTGCGTGCGTGCGTGCGTGCGTGTGCGTGCGTGCGTGAGAGAGAGAGACACACAGAGAGAAAGATAACAAAAATTCATTGCGATGATACGGGTTTGGGACACTTTGGCTTGACGCCACATTTACATGGCTTGAAAAGGCCGGTCAGAGCGTAAGACTACATAATGGAGTAACACATCACGTTATGTTACGGACTACCTTTTATAACCCCAAAGGGATGCAATCCCATCTTAATTTTTTTTCCAGATGAAAGATGAGAGCACTCTTCAAATCCTGCTCAAAGGTTTAAGCGATGACAAGAGCGATGGTCTTAGCTCTCGTGTACTGGGTGAAGCCCGCCTAGCAAAGGATACATTGCTCAGTCAGAAAGAGAAAGTATGCAAACACAAACGTACAAATGCAGAAGACAAAAATATAGTTTGTGTGGAACTGGCTACAAGACACGCCCCCCCCTCTCTCTCTCTCTCTCTCGGGGTGAACTCCCTTGCAGTAGCACGATAGACAGACATCTCTGCTATGCATAGATCATCATGTTCCTTAATCCCTAATTACAATCTTCTCCAAGTTAGAAAACTGTATCTAAGGACTATGCCTATCGAATGGGCAAATTTCAGGTCGGTGTGTGTCCGTTTTATTTAAATATTTTGGACATATACGTGTAAACGTGCTCGGGTCAAGATGGCTGCCTACTGCAAGTAAAGAACCTTGGGCTGCCGCTGTGTGCCGCTGGCAGCTGTGTGCTGCTGGCAGCTGTGTGCTGCTGGCAGCTGTCAATGCTGCTGTGCGCAGGGAACATAGAGTCTAACCCTTGTCCAGATCAGTATATTGAAACTCAAGGAAATGCTACTGTTAGTGGTGATAATGTCAGCGATATACGATCAATGTTGTCGACTATGCTTGAGCAGCGACAAATTGGATTCGACTGCATGAAAGTTCAGCTGGAGTTCAAGGTAAAAAACATGCGTTGGAGATGCTTGGCTGAACAAGGAAGAAAGGCGTAAGAAGCTATTCTCTCTGGCCCCTATGCATGCACATACGGGACTTGGGTGTCACATGATATACCGTCTAGCACGCTGAATTTGCCCTATGTGTTCTGGCGCTTACTAGAACAGGCTTGTACTGTGTAGCTTAGGGAAACGGGTGCAACAATTCAGTACTACACTACAGATATAAAACAAATGTAAATTGTCCAAACAAAGTAGGCCTACTAATGGCTATCGACATGCTGCTACCGTGCAAAATTAGCTTTCAAAATTTCCTTCTTTTTCTTGGTGGTGGGGGGGGCGGCTTTTTTTGTTGTTGTTTACGATTCCGTTAGTTTGGCAGGGGAACATTGATTTACACTAGAAGCTAATATTTGTAAAAATCACTGTAACAGATTTTGTGACCTTACTGAAGGATAACATACAGGCTGGCATTAAAGTAAAATTAAAAGTGGAATGCCGTCTAAAAGCATCACGTACAACCTAGAAGTCTAAAAAAGATATGCATGTATACTTAGAACACAACTTGTACTTAGCTTCGAGTTAAACGCAAAAATATCGCATGCTTTTACTACAATTTATGCTAAAGGTGGATCTAAATCTGCATAATTGTGTTTTTTAATTTTTGATGTGTCCTTCCATCCCGCTGCCCGGGCTTATTACTGACGCTGATGTTGCTAACGCTCAGCAAGAAAGTTTTGTGGCGACAGAACGGCGTCTGGACACAATAGTGAACATCAGCCCTTACCTGCTGTGTTAAATTGTCCTCAGCAAAACTCTCAGACTCAGACTTAACACGTCCAGTGGGGCACAAAACACTTACTGATTTGTTCCCACATTAGAACTACAGCAAACATATCACACTTAATCAGTAACAAATAAAGTAAATAAAGTTCCCACCGTAGGAGTATCCGACAAACATTAGGCAAATCAGTCCTGTTCGCGCAAACATGGCATCTCTACACAGCATGACGAAGACCGAAAAAAAGAGACTGAAGCTCAGTTAGAAACGCAGTTACTTTTCCCGTCATGACTTTGGAATGTCGCTGCGTCAATGAACACGTGACACGTCAGTCTCCATAGACCCCCCTCTCTCTCTCTCTCTCTCTCTCTCTCACAGAGTGGCAAGAAAGAGAACTAGAGCTATCTGTAACCACGCGTGTGCAGAGCGTTGTCGCTAATCCTAACCCCTTGTAATAATTGTCGATAGTGGTAAACCCAGTTTCTCTGAGTAAGCGTAATACCGCGGCCTGGTGATTATATCAACGCCGTGCCTCCGTCAGACTGATTTTCACGACAAATTAAACTTTTTCATACGGTCTAGTGAAGCAGCCTGGTGTTTAGTAATCACAGAGTGGCTCAGGCGAATGTGCGAACGGATGGGTCTTGAATTGCAACATATCACATAACACACTTCAGCTAGGTACCTCATTAGCTTTCAGAATGCCTGTAGAGGCACATCTCTCCTGAACATTAGTAGTCAGTTGCACATTACCATCATTAAGAGTAGATGTCTTCGCCTTCTCGTCTTTGACTCAGAACTACCTGAAAAAATCAAGTTGGTCAGTTTTATTTACTAGTTTTTAGACATTGTTGTTTCATTAGGTGTTGTGAAAACAGTTCTATGCTGGCGTTTAAATTACCGTTAAATCCAGTTACAAATACTTAGGTGTAGTATTTTATTCAACTTTCAACTGGGCTAGATGTATTGATAACCTTTCTGGAAACAAGCTAAGGCTTTAGCCGAAACTAAGAACTCGTTTTTCAGGTTTAAGAATACATGTATCGCAATTGAAACCAAATAGAAATGTTTGATACGAAGGGTAAACCTATATTTCTCTATATGTATGATCTGAGGAGATTTAGGGAGTAAAGCAATACAAGGGAGTTTAAAAAATACACAGAAAGCTTTAAAAACTAATTCTAAATGTTCGAAGAGATATTACAAATGACATAGTTTGGGTGAATGCGGCAGATTTTCATGATTGATTTGTTATGCATGTTATTATATACTGGTGCAGGTTTTGCTAACTTTAGAGGATTCCCGATACCCAAAGTGGTCCTACCAAATGTTATACCTACATGATAAGTCACGTAGGCCCAGCTAGATCTCTCATGTTCCAGTTCTACTGTGAAGCCCCAGGTTGGTTTTGTTATGTATGGACGAAGCAGAATGTTGGCAACGTTACATATTTTATCGCTACAGTGAAAGAAAGACTAATGGACCGCTACTGTCAATAACGGCGTGACTCGATCACTTTTGTAATATCCTGACTACTGGGACTACCACTCTGACCTAGTCAGCACAGTCTGTGTAACTCAGCTAACATGTCGAAATCACAGGCGTGCTCTGTGTGTCTTGAGTTGTGACCGACCACCTCCTTGTGGAATCCATAGTTTTAACAACCCCAACTTCTTTTAGTTTGCCATAGGCACACAGCTTTCAGGAATAGATACATACCACTGTTTTACAGTAGACTCCCCTATTCCTTCAAAGTACACCTTTTCTGTATCAGCCTAAACCAGCCTACAAAATAGCTTTGTATATATCGAATGTTTGAAAATAAGACCACTGCGAGTAAGCCTATTAGTAGAGTGTTTCCCTGTATTAATCTGAGTACTCTGTATAGCGGATAAAAACGGTACAGTCCTTCCCCCTACATTATATGGTTGCTATAAATTATTTTGTCGTTGATATAGACCGGATGCCTTAAAAATAATACAACATTCTGAATCGATGCATGAAAGATTAGTTTTAAGCATGTGGATTTGTCGAACAGAGTGTTTACATATCGTCGTCAAGTCATGTACTTAAACTTGGTAGCCAAAAGCCTCCTGACAGGACCCTGAGCGTCTCGGGTACACCTCATTACGAAAATGTCCATACATCTAAACTGCATAGTAGTCTAGACAGCAATGAAGTTTAGACGTATAGACATTTTCGTAATGAGGTGTACCCGAGACGCTAAGCGTCCTGTCAGGAAGCTTTTGGCTACCAAGTTTAGGTACATGACGACGAGCACAAAACGCAAGAACAAATAGTAACAAAAATGTATGACCCCCCCCACACACACACAAGAGAACACTATTTTTAGGTTCGTTCCTTTCTGTGTAGTCAAGCGTATCAGCAATCGAACCAGCTCATGCATAAGCCCCGGATGTACTTCCTGGTCTAGTCATACCTATAAATTAGTGCCTCGCGGGGTTCTCATGCACTCGTCGTTCCATGTCTTGTTCGCAATGCCTCATTTAATCGTACCCTTTATATGACGGCTCTACAGAGGGCTGTTCTCGCTGATATTTTTCAAAAAGGTACTTGGAGCTTGACAGGAAAAGTCTTCGAGCTGAAGGCGACAGACTCACCTCCTGTAGTTTATAGAAGAAGGTGTAACGATTGAGTACTCACCTCCTGTAGTTTATAGAAGAAGGTGTAACGATTGAGTACTCAAATATACGAAATAAAGGTCAGTTGCAAAACCAGAACATTAAAAAGCCTCTCGACCTGCGGCACATTACTTATGCAACTTTAACTGTCAGAATGTCTCTATGACCTTTACAAGGCTACAATAACCTGAGTATTCATATCTGATTTGAGACAGCTGGGCTATTACTCTTATACTGAAGCATTGATTTAAATTGGACGAAATTATTACTTCGTTTTTGTATATTTTTTTTAGACTCGTTTCCTTTCAAACTGACATGGTGACCATCGTCTGTCTCTCAGCTAAGTACCCCTTTTAATTTATCTGTTTGTGTCGTCCTCAAGACGCTTGGTTTTCTTTGCTGCCAGGAAAAAACAACTTAGGGATATTTGTCATTGTGTATTGTAGTCAAGGCTACATGAAGTAGATAAAATGTTACGGTAGGTACGGCACCACAAAGTATTGTGTAACGCAGTAACTGCACCACGAAATACTATGTGCGTATAACGTAGCAGCAAGCACAACATCACAGAATACAGGTCACATCACGCCCTACGCACGACCACGACTTTTCACGACATGCGCGGCCCTGGCTGTCAAAGTATTAATAATCCTCTCTTCGCCCCGGCGATATGTTTGAGCATAGATCTGTTTACTAGGTTGGCCCTACACAATCATATTAACAGTAATCCCTCCTCCTATCTCCTCGCCTCTTTTGTTCTTTATTATTTATATTTTGCACCTTGAGGATTTCATGTATTTGTCCTATGTTATGTTTGTCTTTGAATCCTAGTTGTCAACACTCGCTTAGTGAGCGGGATGACTACATTTAATAGGGATTCTCTGTATGCACACGTTGTGCACCGAGGGTTAACTGTGTGAAGACTAGCGCTGTTATCTACAGCAGCAATCCCACCAGCAATTTAGTGGCACATCCCAGATGCCACAACCAGTGACAGCAACCTCACCCACTCTACAGCAGCAGCACCCAGGTAGGCTTGCATTTTCAGATTTGTTCACACTTTGTACAGAATTCTCTTTGGAGTTTCTTTTCTTAATTTTAGCTTGTATGTGGGCACATGCATCACGTGATCCTTGATCTAAAGAAAGAAAACATGAATTTCCTTAAGTCCTTTTAGTCCTTCTTTCCCTCAGACGTTAGACTTTGGAGAGTTTGAGATTAATTTTATGCATTTTCTGAAAATAAATAGTTAATCTGGTGTGGTTACAAATAAGGTAAGGAATCAGCTCTGTACAAACGTACGCAATTAAACCACTTCTACAATTTCAGAAAGTTGTCTTCAGTGTAACATAGCTTACTCACACGTGGCACTTGCTGCACAGCCACATTACTGGAAAACGTTCCTTCTATTTTGTATTGGCCTGATTTAGCTTCTAATTTGTATAGGACTGTTGTAGCTGCTGTTGGCTGTGCAAAGTAATGAACACATTTCCCACAACAACAAAAAAACCTATTGTAAGACCTCAGTGCTTCAGTCAGTCTCGTAATCGGCTTTCTCCTGAGAAAAGACATAAAAAGACATAGATGCATACTGATAATAATGGGACTTTGCAGCAGATACACGGGATCTTGAAGCAAGTGAAAAGACCTCCCCATTATCTGATGTGGAATCGCCTCGCATGTGACGTGTACTTCTGACGATGAATCCACAAGTTCGCGCTTCCGGTACCGCTTGGCGTGATACCCAAACGGCGCTGGAGGCAAGCTTGTGCCAGTCATGATCGTGAGTTCCGGTTTGCCTTCATCCTCTCAGTTAATCAGCCATGCACACCCACGAACAGTCACCAAAATTCATGGTTTTAGGCCTAAATAAAAGGTTTTAAAGGTATATCAAGCATCAGAAAGCACTTTCTGAATTGTGTGATGCATAATATGTTAAAAACCGACACTTGAGTACGTACATTTTACAGATTTGTGTGGGTACTTTTATCGTCTGCTCGTCCGACGTGTATACGAAATACCGAACAGCCACCGAAATCCATGGTTTTAGGTCTAAATAAATGTTTTTAAAGGTATAGCAAGCATCAGAATGCAATTTCTTAATTATTTGATGTATAACATGCCAACAGCCGACACTTGTGTATACACGGCAGACGAGCAGACGATGACAGTACTAACAAATCTGTAAAATGTACGTACACAAGTGTCGATTTTTGACATATTAAACATCAGATAATTCAGAAAGTGCGTTCTGATGTATTTCGTATACACGGCGGACGAGCAGACGATTACGATAACTCATTAACTGTACTGACACAAATTTGTAAAATGTACGTACACAAATAATGTCGATTTTTGACATATTATGCATCAAATAATTCAGAAAGTGCATTTTAATGCTTGATATACCTTTAAAACCTTTATTTAGATCTAAGACCATGAATTTTGGTGGCTGTTCGTGGCTGTTCGGGGTTTCGTATGACCGGTTCACAGGGGCACTCGCCGTGCAGAAGTGGTTTGTGCAGCACACATTGCGTAAGACGCCACCGATGTAAAACTCTTCTGTTGTTTTTACACCCGATAAATGAGCAGGTGTCACCACCACCTTTTTGATATTTTTTTCTTCGATTTCTAGCTGGAATGCGAGCCGCTTGCGAGATGCAGCTATCACTTAAAACTAGCTAAGCGGAAGTGAGGATCATGAGCCTCGAAGTGGCTTGAGACATGGCCCCGGCCACAGTATCCTCAAATGGCGTGCGCGAACTTGTGGATAGGTGCCAAGGGGCAACGAGTCAAGTTCTAATGACTCTGATAATTGCAGTGATATTGTTTCTGGTTCGTACTCAGATACTGACGACATAATGCAAGTGCAGAATATCCTGCACGTTGGTACAAACGCCCTGTGGTTCGTGCTCATGAGAGTGAAGTAAGAGAAGAATCTGTTCAGAGTGAACAGAATGAAAATCGTGCTCAAGAGAAAAGGGATGTGGATGCCAGTATTGAGGGAAAACGGGGTTTAAAAGTGGGGATCAAAAAACATTGCTGCAATTTTTGTTTGAAACTCGATTAAAAATGTCAACACATCTGATTCGTTGTCATGCTCTGGAGCCAGAGGTTGCACAGAAAGTAATGTAAATTAACACTTGTTCACACTCATGTTTTTAAGTAACTTAAAACATGCGATAGAATGATACAGATAAATTTGTTACATTAATAAAGAGAAGAGACATTTTCATTGCCATTATCTTTTTCCATGTACCTGCAAGATACACATCTGAAGATTGCATTCATTGGGATAAAAGTATTCTGTGCTGCTTGTAAATAAGGTTTAAGAGGTGTAGAATTGAGAAACTGTATAAAGTTTGTGGACAATTTCTTCATGTCAGTTTGAAACTGTACTGGTTCTGCATATGGTTTGAATGATGATGATCCAGAATTGTACTGTTCAGTGATTTGGAAAGTTATGCGCACGAAATTGAGACTGAGAGTTTACTTATCAAAGAAGACTAAAATTTGGACATGGATTGTTTCTTTCAGAGTAGGATAATTACGGATATAACAGAAGCAGTATGGAGGAGCAAGTGTTTAAAGTGATTAAAAAGCTGGATTTAATTGCTTATATCATGTGTGAGCTTAAAAATGATAAACATGGAAAAAGTTAAATCTTAGCAACAGAGTAGACTGGCTTTTTGATTTTTTATTCCTTCTGTTAAAGTGTTTACATTAAATAACAGTTACAGGTACCAGCATGAGTCTGCAAGATTTGTTTATGATGGCTGAAGGGTTCATCTTTCACAGTCTGTGTCCCTGTCTCTCCCAACTGCATATAGTATTTGATCATGAATGGCAGGGATTGAGATATACACGAAAGTAGTTTCGGGTGTGTGGAGTTTTGTGGCGGTGTTCAATAACTGCTGCTCAGTAGAGACCGCCGTCTGTACAGTGCTGCGGTGGGGCCCGTGCAGTTGTTGCGGATGTTATGTTCAAGACAATGTACTTGACCCACCACCCCCACAACCTACCGGTACGTAAGATCCTCCTCTCCAACTGGCACCCACTATCTAAATCTGAACCCCCACCTCTTTAACAAGCCCCCCTCGCTCCTAGCATCTCAGCAGGATAAGAACCTACGAGACCTACAAGTACATTCCAAACTTAAAAGGGCCTAACCCCTCCCCCCATCCACTGGCTCTTTCTCTCTTATACACTGACCGTCCCCTCCCTCTTCGCTTTCCTGTTTTCTGCCTCCCCCCTTAACTTTCTCTCCCCCTTTCCCTCTTCATCTCTCTCACTGACGTCCTCTCACCCTCGCGTCTCTCTCTCTCTCTCTCACCCGACTCCCTTCCACCATTCTCTCCCCTTCCCTACGCAGCTTACGATTGGCTGCCTCTTTTTGTCCCCTCTTGCTCACTGTCCCTTGTTCATTTTCCAGCGACCCAGGCTGCGCGCCACACATCAACCGCAGCTAAGTCTTTTTGTTTTTCGTCGTTTTTCTGTCGTCCTGAGGAATGGTAAGTGCTCCGAAACATGTAGATCGTTTTTGTCTTTGTCTTGTTCTAGGTTGGTTCAGTTCCCTTGTTAATTTATACAGTATTTGACCAAAAAATGACAACAATATGGCATTAACAGAATAAATGAATACATACCATTATAACAAAGTAAGATCACCCTACAACGTAATTATATTCCTTATGGACAAGTCTTAAATTTCTTGCTTTAAAAATTAAATGATATGATATTTGCAAGATTCATTGCTCAAAAAATGTTACCTATATTTTTTCAAAAGAATGGATCTCTTGATTAATAACCACGAAGAAGATGACAAAAAAAATCCCACAGAAGCACAACTTCACAGCAAAGGGGTGTGGGAACAAGATAATTAAAAAACCTATGATCCAAGAAACATATAATTATGTACATATGACTGATTTCGTGATCTGTGGCATTCAACAAACAGTTGCAAAATACAAATGTGCATAACTTAAAATACCCAAGAAGTTAACTAGATGCATGTAGCTTATCCTTCAGCTTGCAGTTTGTCAGAATGTTTGTGACGGTCAAAATCAGGTACAAGGCTTGAAACCTAGTTTATCAGTTTGGAGTGTAAAACGTGTGAAAGAGCCGACTTTTCCGAATACACACATAAACCGACTTTGTCAGTTCCGCCTGCAGAGTAAAAGAAACCACTTGTATGAAATAAACCCAGTATTTCATTGCTTCACAAAATCTGTGTGTGTGTTATTCAAGAGATCTGCTCCAGCTTCTAATATTTGCTTTATTATGATGTTCTTTGTCTTGTAATGGATTTTCAAAGTCCTAGCTATATTCTTAATATGGGGACCCAGTTTGCATAAGTTTTACATGAAACCCAGATTGGGGGTTTGATCGTGTGTGTGTGGTTGCGTGCATGGTATGTGTGTGGTGCGTGTGGTGAGTGTGGGGGTGTGGCGTGTGTGGGAATGTGTTGGAGCTGTGTGTGTGTGTAGGGTGTGGTGTGTGTGTAGGGTGTGGTGCGTGTGTGTGTAGGGTGTGGTGCGTGTGTGTGTAGGGTGTGGGTGCGTGTGGGTGCGTGTGGGTGCGTGTGTGTGTAGGGTGTGGTGCGTGTGGGTGCGTGTGGGTGCGTGTGGGTGCGTGTGGGTGCGTGTGGGGGTGGGTGCGTGTGGGGGTGGGTGCGTGTGGGGGTGGGTGCGTGTGGGGGTGGGTGCGTGTGGGGGTGTGCGTGTGGGGGTGTGCGTGCGCGGGTGTGCGTGCGCGTGTGCGTGTGCGTGTGCGTGTGCGTGTGTGTGTGTGTGTGTCAACGCCATATTTGACACGGGCGGCTTCCCCAAAGCTTGGTCGCACTTGGTCATTGTGCTATTTCAAAAGAAGGAAAGGTAAAGCAGCCTAATAATTATAGAGGGAGATCTTAAACCAGTAATGTCAGTAAATGTTTTGCGTATATCATAAACAATCGCCTTACAGTGTGGGCTAAACTTAACAATAGTTACTCCACATCGAAGAACATCAAACAACATCAAAGAACAATGACATCAAGCAGTAACCAGACTAGCATTTAGGCTTCAGGTTGAATAGGAGGTGGCGGACTAGGATTATAGATGACTGGTCCTGCAAGCAAAGAAAAGTTATAGAGGTTACAAAGCAATAACGCAGTTATCATCCAATACCAACTGTTCTGGCCGTTCACCTATAAACACACTCACACAAGCACCTTTCGTATATTTTTACTTTTCAATATTCGACAAGAGACATAATAACGTATTGTTGTTATGCATTTATCAGAAGTTGTAACGAGCTTCAGAGGCAGCCATCATTTGCTCGGACACACACTTTTGGCGCCCTGCGTCTCAATTTCTGGCTAGTTTTTGTCAACAGCTTGGCACAAAGTTGGCAAGGTTACTCTTCCATATACGTTTTCACACCAACTAGTGCTATTCGGCACCCCAGTCTTCTCCCCTACGTACACCCCAAGGGAAATGCAAAAGTACACTTACAAACTATGTGTGTGTGTGTGTGACTGCGTGCGTGCGCTAACATGCATGGCTGCAAGAGAATGAATGGTCGCATTTGTTTATAAATATTTACATATAGGTGAGACAGAGAAAGACTGTGACCTTTAAATGTACGTGTGGCGGTGTTAGGGCGTGTTTGCATAAAAATGAAAAGTGTTGTTGGTGTACTTCAGTAAGTCAAAGATTTTCATTATAATCTGCTATTGTAGTTTATGGGGTTGCTGCGCAATAGCCTGCACTCAATTTTAATGAAAATGATAATAACCAGTAATACTGGTGTGCTTTTTTTGAACATCTTTGTGGTATTTGTATCAGCTTCATCACCGTATATCTTCTGGACATTAGCCATTTCTGTGTCAAAATGCACATTGTTGTTTTACTCAAATATCAGGAAAAGTCTTTCGTGATTGGTAAATTTGCACACGCACGCACGCGAGGGTGTATGCAGAAACCAAAAGAAACGGAAACTGAGCGAGTTGATGATTATATTTGATTGTGCCCCCTTCATTCAAACGGGTTTGAATCGATCAAGTTTTGAGAAAATCGGTACAATGAGTGCTATCGCAATCTGCCATGCTGAGAATGCGTTCAGAATGTCCCAGACGTCCGAATTCAGAGACAAAAGTTGGTAGTAGGTGTGTCCCCCATTGGCGTCGACAACAGCCTGGTACCTGGCGGGTATGGAGCGCACCAGACGGTTCACCACCACCATAGGCATGTTTGCGCAGACGTTTGAACGGTTTCCAGCCTGCACTCGTCCGATGGTTCTTTCCTAATCCGTAGCATTCAGTTTTCTCTGCACTATGCGTGTCCACTGGACAAGAAGGCGACCGAGAACTTTCAGCTCTGGGAGGAGGGCGTTACAGTGCTGGCAGTCCTGCCACCACTGTGCAAATGCCATCTGGATGGGCAGCAAATACACCCTGTGAGGATGACCAGCGGCGCCATCGAAAGAACCGACCGAGAAAAGAGCAGTCTGCACCTGGAGCCTGTCCACTGAACGGGCTGCAAGGTGCACTAAGCAGGCGACTTTGTCGAATTCCATCCCCAGGATCGTTACGGTGTGGGATGGAATCAACTAGGAGTTGCTGACGTTGATGCGAAACCCCAGAGAAGTTGCCTGGGACAGTGCGAGTTGCGTGTGTTGCAAACACGGGACAATATCCGCTACGTGAATGGCCCATTCGTCCAGGTATGTGCGGAACCGGACACCCCTCCTGCGTAGCACCCCACAAAACTCCTGCGTCACCATGGTGAACACCCATGCCGACAACGAGAGGCCAAAGGGAAATACGCGTAACTGGAAGACGCGGGACTGCCACGTGAAGTGGGGCCACTTCCGGTACGCCGGGTGAATGAACGAGCACATGAAAATATGTGTCCGCCAGGTTCAAGGACGTGACAAAATAGCCCGGCCAGAAATATTCCCGTAACGAGGCCGGGGTCTCCATACAAAAACGCATCTTGCAGAAGAATCGGTTCATGGAAGACAGGTCCAAGACAGGGCGGAAACCGCCGGTAACCGTTGGTACCACGAACAGGCAGCAGTAGAAGTCAGGGGAAGGGAGAGAATCTTCTCCACAATACCTGGCTGCTGAGTCCAGAGCTTTTGGAGCCAGCAGGGCAACCGAGGACCGGAAGAGGGGGGAACTCACGCCAGTCGAACGGGTACACTGTCCCACAGCAGGGAGAACCCTAACCGATTCACGATCAGCACCCAAGCTCTGCAGGAGCAATGCTGCCACGGGTCCACAGCGCGAGACAGGCTGTCTGCCTGAGTGGAAACTGGTATTGGAAATCCCAGGCCAGGGCCTCCCTCACTAGGGGCGCAGCTTTCCGCTCGAGGGACGACCCCTTGCACTCCAGGGAGGGGGAGGTGACAACCCGACCTCACCAGCCTCCTGGGACTTTGATGGAGGCGGTGCTTAGGCGGGCCTTGCTGCAGCTCATCAGGAAGACGTCTTCGCCCGCGCTGGGAGGAAAGGAGGGAATCAAAACTGGTGTTCTTGGCTACCCCTAGGCCCACTCCCTGGCAGCCGTATGGGCATAAGGACCAAACAGAGCAGAAGGAGGTCAGAGACGCGGGAAGACACGGACAGAAGGCCATTCCGCTTGGCCAGAAGGGCGTTGACAAGGTTGGTGTCCGAAAGGCGCGCAGACGCCTGAATCACACCAGCCAACAGAGACTGACAGAGACTGGAGGCCGCAAATTCGACCTCTCGCCAGGACTGGCCGTCAGGAGTGTACAAGGAATCCTCCAAACCCTCAGCGCTGCCTCTGTGACCGATTCAAACTGCAGCTAAAAAACAGGTTCTGTCACCCATGCGACCTCATATGAACCTAATTTATATTGCTATTGTTGAACTCGAATGCATGAAATTTGACTACTTGCCCGCGTGTCAACTTGCGTTTCTTTTGGTTCTGAGTATACATTATATATTAAATCAAAAAAGTATAGCTTACCGTCCCCAGGGGGTGTAGTCTTAAACAACAGGCTATTTCTGTAATGTTCCTCGGCTGATGTCAAGTTGTGGATAGACTGATGCCAGATACTTTACACTTGTAAATTTTTCGACGAAGACATGAAGTTGGTGTATTATCTATCTTTGAAGTCGAGTTAGAGAGCACCGGGGCACCTAAAAAACAAAGCATAGGACAATATAGAATTATGACAAACCTGTGTAAAATACGAGAATTCACGCGCGCTGTGTTCAACCCTGAAAGAGGTACTGCGGCCATCATGTCTTTTATTTAAGAAGCATTTTCATCTGTCCGCCCTGCATCGCCAGGCTTCCATTCCTGGGCGGAAATTAACATGTGACGTCATGATTGTGTGAGCTATGATCGTGCGCTCGTCTGTAATGGCGAGGAGAGTGAACCGCTTCATGTCCTGAGAAAGCAGATGGTGTAGACAGTTGTGTTGAGAGTGATGCTGAAAATGGGTTTTACCGGTCCAAACCATACCCACGTTCAAGCTAGATCTCATCACAACACAAACCACAACACCGGCTACACCTCATGATGGCGATCTGCAGCCTAACTAACAAAACGACCCAAATAGCAAAGGACTAGTAACACATTTGGTGTAAGTTATTTCTCAGCTGATTCGGAGTCATTCAAATTGTGCATTTATTGTGTTTAGGCACTTGAGGTCCTATTAGTTTTATGCATAAAACATAGATAGTCCTGTCCTGAACCGCGTAGTAAAACAACTTGTAACGATCACACTTAAAACTTACATTGAATTGGTACTAAAGTCATCAAGTATACGTGAATAGTGTTCAGACATGTACATCCGTAAAGTAGATTAATTTAAACACAATTTTCATGTTTATGTATATTATAATTCCTGATTTTAACTTAATCTGAATTCGGCAGGTGTTACATAGACTCTCCCACCAAATTCATGTATATATATATATAAATCTCACAAATGTACATGCGTTTGGCTGTGTTCTGATGTAGCAGGTGGTTTTATTTCTTGGTAACATTGCTATCAAAAATATATTAATGCAACTTTAAGGTATTTGACATTTGTTGCTGGAAAATAATGACCATCATCAGTGAACAATACTCTTTTTGTCATATTCACAAGTTCTACTCTTTAAGTAAAGTAATAAATTGAACAAATCAAGCAAACAGAAGGTTTTTTTTTAACATTTTCTGAAGCTCAGGGTCCTCCACTTCTCGACCCCAGTGCCTGACTATACACTAATAAAACTTAAATCAGCTCATACTACAATTTCAATTAGTGTTTCCATTGTGACTGGGTAAAAGTGGTTATTCATATACTACTCCTAGTAGGGACTAAAATACCAGCAGAGAAAGAAAAGCATGTGAATGTCAGAAGTAAAGTGGTAACGCTCTGGTTGTTTGGCTGACACAATACATTCATACTACCACCCCTTGCTAAGTAGAATAAACAACTTTTGTTCTGAACAATAACAAAAAATAATTAACTCAAAATTTATTAAACATAAAATAATCATCTATTTGCAACACATATACAACAACTACATAACACAAAATTCAGAATTAGAATTCACAGTGCAAGTTACAGAAAGAATTCTTGGCAAACTGATTTTGTTTCCGAGTGAATTGTATATATTTAATCAGTTCTCTAGTCTATGGCATCACCTCCCTGTATAGAAGCTCTTTTCTGAAGCTCGCCTTCCTACATAATTATAAACTTCTAAAATAATATTGTACTGTCATTCCTATTTTCCCTAAATATTTCTTGAATATATTTTTAAAGAATAACTCTCAGTTGGCTTCCCCCCCCCCAAAAAAAAAATTGTTCCTCTGAATATACAAGCATTCAGTTACCACTTGCTTGTTGACAAAAGATTTACAAAAGTCATGTTACTGAAATAAGATTAGTCATTTCTTATCAATTTTTATGTGCTCAACACAAATATGACCGTCAAAATGCAAAATTGCCACTAGTTTTTTTTTAGTCTGCGATAATTATTGTTTACATCCAACATCAGGTCATAGATTACTTTTTAGATTTCTTTGCCTGTCTATTGTACATCTGTTCGGGAGCATCTCTAGGGAGTGTCCAGCAGTAGTCAGCCAACATGGTAGTGGACCATTTTCCCTGGTATCTTTGTTCCATTGTTGCGATATTTTGATGAAAACGTTCCACATGTTCATCACTAACTATACCACAGTTGTCAGGAAAGAAATCCATATGGGAATGAAGGAAGTTGATCTGTAGAGACATATTGCTGCCAAGTTTCTGATACTGCATCAACATGTCTTCTACTAGTTCCTTGTAGTTTTCTGCTCTAACATTCCTGAGAAAGTTTGTAGGCACTAGACGAAAAAGCATTCCATGCTTGTTTCACATCACCCTGCAGCAAGTTGTCGAACCAATCATCTTTGGAGAGCTCTCGAATCTGAGGACCCACACAAAACTCCCTCTTTAATCTTTGCCTCGCTGAGTCGAGGGAATTTTTCATTCAGGTATCGGAAAGCTGGCGAAGTCCGGTCCATGCCTTTCATGGAGTTTTTCATCACATGATTTCACTTCCCCTTTGAAAAGATATGAAGTAAATATGCACATGAAATAAAATTAATTAAAATCTAAACTAAAAGCACTTAAAATTATTTTATGAATAGTCGTGTTCATGTATATAACAAAATTTTGCAAAGTCGGAAGAATACTCACACTGGACAAGTAACATCACAGTTTTGCGGTCCCTTCCCACACCATTGTCGACTTCACAGCTGTAGTTCCCGGAATCGAGACACTGAACTTTAGTGAAGTTATACGTTACACTCTGTGTTACACCAGCCGTAGCTCCGACAGACACACTGGAAAGAACTTGGTCACGGTCGTTAATGAGACGCATGACTGGCGCGGGGCGACCGCTGGCCTCACATGACAGCGTTACCGTTGAGTTTTCATTCACAGTCACGCTCACATCTAACAAGCTGTTCAGTTTCAGACTTTGTATAACCGCAGGGTCTGTTACAGAGAAAACAAAACATATATGATTCAGTCGTAGAAACAGAAGTACTGCAGTCATTTTATCGTAAGTGATCATGCCACGTGTTACGTATCTGCGTTCACTTTTCTAAGGTGGTTCAGTATGGCACACTATATGGCTCAATACAATTTGTACCAAATGAATTTAATATAATAAACGATGATAGTTTCAACAGTAAAATATGTTACCGTGTTGTTTATACTTTACACTGACTTCGCGAAAGTAAAGGCCTAGGGGCCTGAAACCCATTAATTTGTCTGATTTGTCTCCCTTTTTCAAAAAAGATAACATTCAATTCAGCATCTTTGATGTAGCACAATGGAGTATGATTATAAATGCAATTTTTCAAAAAAAAATCTAAATTTGTGTTTCTTTAGCAATACATACCATGACCCAAAGTGCTATATTCTCAATTAGTTAACGATTCCTAACCGCAACCTCCAAAAAAAAAACCCACATAACAACCCTGGTAAGCCCCCTCCGCGCATGCGCACAGTGGATGCCACCCGCGTGCGCAGCTCACTAGGTCACGCTGACTTTCTCAAGCCAGAAGAACCATCAGCGGGGAGGAGGGTGGGCTTGAGATGGGTCATGGTAAGTATTGTTAAAGAAACACAAATTTAGATTTATAAAAATTTTTATTTTCTTGTCACAATACTGTACCATGACCCAAAGTGCTGAGTAGCACAAAAATGAGGTGGGTTATGCCACCATGCAAAAGACAAAAACTTGCCAGGGTTAGGAGGACGGCGTGGACCAGAGGTGTTGGGTGCCGCCGCCACCCCAAAAATGCTGTCCCCCCGGCGGCCGGAGAGATCCCTAACCTCATGCGCGCGTGCGGTGGTTAAAGGTAGGGCAGGATTCCCCCCCCCCCCCGTGTTGGCACTATAACATATGCACGGCCAACGCAAGATACGCGCGCACGGCCGAGACAGACAAACCCACCGAGTCCGTCCGCCAGAAAGGAAAGGTGGTTGGCAAGGTCTGCTGCCCGGAACCTGGCTGGGTCTACACCCCTTTGCCCGACACCACTTCACCCAACGCCGCCAATGAGTGTCGTACACCTTCTTCGTGGAACTGCAACGGGCAGAAGCCAAGAACTGCAAAGTGGAGGTGGAAGCACCTCGATGCACTGCATGATGTGCTACAAATGCCAATCATGCAGATGGAGAGACTGGAAACCAAGCTTCCGCCGCCCAATGTCGCGGGACGAGAATGATCGAACTCCACCTTCCACAGCATGCGGGAAAGGAGGGGTAAGGTGGAAAAGCGTACGCTTCCAGCACCGCCCACATCAGTGAGAACGCATCCACTGCCTAAGCTTCTGGGTCCAGAACTGGGGAGATGTAGACCAGGAGCCGTTTGCTGTACTGTGTGGTAAACAGGTTCACCAGCGGCTGAAACTAGGCTGACCACACTTCCAGAATTTGGTTCCAGAACAGAGTGGGCCAAAGTCCACTGGGTCAGATCAGGAGGTCTGCAAGAACTGACAGAGCCCATCACATATCTTGCATACAGGAAGAAACCGTGGCTCTGAACCCAAAGCCAAAGATCTTCTGCCTGAGTCGACAACACCACTGAGTGGGTACCACCCTGATGGTTGATGTACGCCACTACAACGGTGTTGTGAGTGTAACAGGGTCGAGTGGTAGCGGGTTCTGTTACTTTCTCGGTTGTGGAAATGGCTCTATCATCCCTCCACTCTGGACACAGCAACACAAGACGTCCTCACAGCTACATGTAAACTTTTATTCTCTCTCACCTCACTGTGAGAGTACAGCAACTCAAGACTAAATCCTTCCTCGAGTGACTGACTCGAAGCTCGCACTCTGAATCAATTCTCGCTCCTGTTACCCATGCTCCCCGCACATTGTTGCTGACCTTTCGCCCTCGCCTCTCGCTGACCCTCGGCCCTGACCACCCCTCTCTCTAAGTGGCCCTACCCTTCCCTAGCCACCTTGGGTCAGGGACTGGGACGACACAGATACCCCTTTGTTTCGCTCTTGAGTAACAGACGACCAGTAAGGCACATGATGCAACTTCCCACGCTATGCCGGCTAGGAAGAGTTCAGGGGTCGACAAGGTAGGCGCCCGGGGGTTACGTAATCACCATCCGGCTACATCAGAGAATATTCGGATGTGCGCTGGACATAGCATATCGCAAAAACTCTCCAGGGCAAGGCAAACCACACACAACTCCAGGAGGTTGATGTGCAGGCTCGACTCCACTTCCGACTATGCGGTGGAGGCGACATTGTGTAGGAAGTGCGCACCCGATCCCCACAGGAAAGACTTCCGCCACTGGAGGAGGGGGCATGATGGAAATGCCTGATGTCAGCCATGCAAAGTCTGTCCATGGCTAAAAGAAAGGGGCGAACGCTTCCGGTTCCACTGTGCTGCAAACGCCTGCTGGATGGGTCGCAGGGACGCTGTGCTGAGGGGGACCAGGGTGGAGGACGGACAGTCCAAGCCATGGTGTCAAACTCCAGCAGACGTGCTTGACATATGACCTCCTGTGTGTGCAAGTTGCACAGGCCAGCGTCCACTGTGAGCATTGCCCAATCATCTAGGTACGCACGAAAGCGTATCCCCCGTTGGTACAACAGAGCACAAAACTCTCGATTGACCATGGTGAAGCCCCATGGAACAAGGGAGAGGCTAAACGGCAGTGCTCTGAACTGGTAAACATATCTCCGCAAGACAAAGTGCAGCCTTTCTAATGGGCTGGGCAAATCAGTAGAGGAAATAAGCTTCGTGCAGGTTAAGAGACGTGACGAAGTCGGCCGGCTGAAGAGCTTCTGGAAAAGAGAAAGGTGTCTCCATACGGAAATGGACTTTCCGCAGGTAGCGGTGGAGGGATGACAGGTTGAGCACAGGGCGGGACCCACCTATCGCCTTCAGTACCGCGAATAGACGGCAGTAAAACCCAGGGCTGGAGGGTTGGTGAACCCGCTCCACCATGGCTGACCGCAGCAGGGCGGCCACCCCAAGCCCAACGCCTTCTGTTCTCGTCGGTCTGCCGGCAGATGTAACAGAGGAGGGCAATGCGCCAGAGGTGGGGATCAGACTCCCACAACAAGCTGAACCCTATCGGAATCACGCTCTGCACCCAGGCACTGCATAGTAAGCGCCTCTACGCCTCCCCAGCATGCGACAGGCATCACGCCTGTGGGGGTGGGTGCAGGAGATTCTAAGGCAGCCCCCCCCCATTGGGGTGCTGTCGTCTACCTCGAACTCCACGACCCCGACCCCTGGGCGAGTAGGTGTGTGTGTGTGTGCCAAAGCCACCTTTAGGCTGGGACTTGGGGCCTGGGTGATGCTTCTTGGAAGCACTTGGCCATGGCCCGACGGACAGGCGATTCCGTGGCTCCTTTTAGAAAGGGAAGGCCCTACCTGGAACTCCTAAGATTTCCTAACTTACTACCTAGCTTTGAACTATACCTCCCTAACAATCAAGTCCACCATACAATCACCCCTCACTATAGAATAGGTAAATTGAAACTGCAATATTTTCCATCAAAATTCTCTTACAATGCTGTCATGACGATTTATCGTACGGGAAATCACTTCATCAGGAAAAATATACAATTTAGCAGAAGATTCTGGAAATCATATCTCAGAGTTTTACCCAGTAATTTAGCACAAAAAACAATATTAGAATTACACACACAAAAAAGAAAATGCTGCTGATACACAATACCTTCAGTTCAGCGATTGAAGGAGCAGGTGACATCAAACAGTGCGTACGCTCCATCACGTCCCCACACATCGGTTTCCCACGTCATCTCTCTATAGTTCTCAGTTCACATCTAAAGTTTTTCGTTAACTCTCAATTCCCCAAGTAGTGAGCGAGCTCACCCCTCCCCCGCTGTGCGGTTCGGCTATACCGTTCAACGACACATATGGTAGGCCGATCTTATCATAAATTGACTTCACTTGTCACGGGGTTCGTGACACGTAGTCTCCCCCACACCCGCTTGTAGAGCAGCGGAAGTGGGTTCCTGGACTGACGGAAACATTCGAGCTGCGAGGTGAGGGACGGGGACTTCAACTGCATGGCTGCGTAAGGAGCTGAGCAGAGAAAACCCACTTCGCCCTGGGGAGGAGGCTGAAGTATATCCGTCCCCAAGGGCGCGACACCAGAGGGGCGACCAACCGAACCCGGTCGAAACAGAATGGCGCCCCTCCCCAGCGGGTCTTGCAAGAGTGGTCACCGCGCCACTCTTCCTGCTGCGACCACCCCAGTGCATGAAGACCTCAGACTGCGGACACAAGGGAAGCAGTGAAGACGGGCGCTCCTCCAAAGGCGGGAACAGCAGCATGACTAGGTTAGCGGGAAGACGCAGGACGGCCGGAAACCAGTAAGGTGGGTCCGAAAGGCTCCGGATGAGGAACAGGCAATGACACCACATCAGCAGAAGTGACTGTGCACAGTGGCGAGGGAGGTACATCTGCAGAAGTGATGGTATCGGCAGGCGAAAGATGGCGACCATCCGTCTTACGTGTGCTCGAGCGCTCCCGGCGGGCCGTCCCGTCCGAACCCGAGGAAGGGGCCTCAAGCGCTATAACAGTGTAAAAAAGCAAAACAATGTACACGGGGCGACACTAGTTACTGTTCAGTAGTTACTGTAAGTCATGGCCCGTAAACAAAACAACAAACAACAAAAAAGACAAATGCAAAGCGTGAGTACAAATCACACACGACCGGGTCAACACCCAAAGACGTGTAAGCCCCTCCCCCTACAGCGAAGCCGGCTAAGACAGAAAGCTGCAAAAAGTGTAGCAAAGAGCGTAACGTAGACAGAAAAACTCAGAGAAAGAATACAAATCACTTCAAACCGTCGGCGCAGTGCAGAGGTAGGGGGAAAGACCGCCAAGGCCAAGCCAGATGGTGTAGGAAGAAGGTGGGAGCAGCTCACGCACACGTCCTGCCGGCAGCACAGCGCTTGAGCAAGTCAGCTTGACCTAGTCAGTTAACTGTGGGCACGGGTGGCATACGCTGTGCGGCTGTGCGCATGCGCGGAGGGGGCTTACCAGGGTTGCTATGTGTTTTTTTTTTATTTTTAGGGTGCGGCTAGGGATCGCTCATTTAGAATACAGCACTTTGGGTCATGATACAGAATTGTGACAAGAAACGGGTTAATAATACAAAAGCGATCACAATGCATCCATTTTTATTCGCTAGCATGTTATATGTCACAACATTTTACACATTTCTGTACACACATATATAAATGAACTCGATGTAACGAGGAAAAGGAAGGAATAGGTTATAAGGAGGGTGAGGATACGATCAGAGAAAGAAAGAAGGAAGACAGAGCGAAAGGGGGACTGGGATGTATATTTATATGTGGACAAAAACACTCACGTTCACACATACCAAGCTCGATCACCACCAATTGAATGAAGTTATTATATTGTATCCAATTATTCGTAACGGTAGTAACGAGTTATATACTCTGTGCCTTAAGGATCCCTCTTCCTGATAGAGATTTGCGTTTATAACTTGTCATACAGCAAGTCTTGTACTGCATTCCAGAAAAAAACTGTATAAATGGACATTGCCAAAAGAGATGAACTGTAGTTTCCTCGTGCGAGCAAAAAGCACAGACTAGAGAAGTGGCAAGTTTATTCCAATCTGTCTGATTTTATTTGTAAAAAATTCAAATTATAACTGTAACCGCCACGCGTATCTCCGACATTAACGCAGGTGGAAGTTTAACGCCTAAAGCAGCGGAAGCAGTCAAATAAATGTGAAGTGGAGACATCTTGAAAATAGATAACTTATGAAGAGCGATAAAATGTATATTATTAGTAATGGAAATAAAATGGTAACAATGGCAAATAACGAAAATGTAAAAGGAATCTAATTTCTTCAGAAGGTGGAAGAAGTAGCACGAAATGGACTACATGTAGCAGCGTAATACAAAAAATTAGGACGCGTAAAATGTCGTTACTTACACGTTACATTGAGTGTGTAGGTCAGAGTAAACACATCTGTGTTGTTCCACGTCAGCCTACACACAAACTGTCTCCCAGTATCACCTCTCGTTACATTAGTGAGACTCAGTTGTGTGGAGCCCATGTTGTCCCACTGCAGTATGCCGGAAGAAGCCCCATAGTCACTGACTGAGCATGCACACTGGATGTTTTGACCTTCTTTAACGATGTCAGGACAGTTGTGGTTTGGTGCGGCAACAGGCGTACCTGACAAAAATCAAAAGACCTTCAACGCTTCTTAGACGGGACTCAACGGTATGGGGTGGGGGTTACTTTTATGACCTTCCCCCCCAAAAAAAATAATGCAGTAATTGAATGAACGAGCATCTAGAAGAATCAAGGAATCTGTGACTAAATACAAACCGGATTGCATCAGCAGGTTTCATAACGTGTGTATTTGAATCACTTTTAATTCTATGATTCATCACCATCACAATCGATCAAACTATCAATCAATCAATCAATCTCATCCACCACCCCTCGTCCGTCCGTCCGTCCGTCCATCCATCCATCCATCCATCCATCCATCCATCCATCCATCCATCCATCCATCCATCAATCAATCAATGTGAAAGCTGATTTTTTAGCTGTCAGAAGTAATGAACTGTAGGCTATTGAAATTCGATACGCGCGACTGAAGATATCACACAAGAAAACGTTACGAGACTACGCGATAACTTACGGACTTCGTTGCTGCCTTTAAACACAGCAGGAAACTCTACTTCTCCTGGAATGACGACCACTGTGTAGTTGTAACGTCCGTCAGGAGGCAGGTTTGTGGTGTTAAATGTACAGGTGCCGGAATACGTAAAAAATCGAGCGGGTGTTGTTGTCATTGTCACATTAGCAATTTTCAATTTTTCGCCGACTTGTGACTGACAACAAAAAATAGAAAATAGAAATGAATATCTTAGCTCAGAAAAGTTTAACAGCAGGTTGTAACACATCTGTAAACTAGAGTAGTTAGTGGTGTAAATTGTTATAAAACGCTGCAATAGGAAAAGTAGTATTTACAGGGACCCGTTTTGAAATTAGGTTCTTATGGTTTCGCATTCAATAAAAGTAACTTCCTTTTCCCGTTTTTTATCTGGGTATAAATGGTATAAATCCAATAAAACTTTTATCTCGTAACTTCTTTCTTAGCTCCTGTGTTCGTATGCTTCTGGGCATTTCTCAACCTTACATTTCTCAATGTAACGAATGAGTTAATGCACCTCATGAATATCAAGATTTTGTCCATCATGAAATAATACATATTTGTCACTCTTTGCGTCACTTTCGCTTAAAGACACCAAATGTTTACCTCACTACTTTCGTAAATGTGGCATCTGTACCTTCCTCGCACAGAGAGAATCGTTGTAATGTTGCACTGAACATACACTGACCACGGGTTGCTGGTGAACTGAACAGTGCACGCTGCGTCCCTGGCACGATCTGTAAGATAGCACATAGATTTTATATATGTTCCTCCCTCTATTACCGCAAAAAGGCTTGAGGAGAAATCGAACATTTTTAAGTGCTACAATGTCTGCTACTTCTGGGGGTTTGCTGCCGTGTTAGCTTTTCTTCAATTCTCGAAACTGCCGTCTGGACATGTGTCAAAGTCTGTGTTTGTATAGAAACACAAAAGATTGGTAGAGAGACACAAAAGATTGGTTCTGAGAAAAAAAAAACTTGAAGAATGGAATTGATATTCTTGGTGGTTATCCACAATATGCTTGTTACTATGATTCTTGGTAGGCCTTATACAGGCTATAATACTGAAATACGCTTAGAAGAAATATGTGTGGGTGTCGGGGGGTGGGGAGGTTGCGCGCGCCTGCGTGTGTGTAAGCGAGCGACAAGCGAGTGTGTGAATGGGGAGGGAGAGACAGAGGCGTGCCTACGTGTTCTTTTTATGGATCATTGGTGGGGCTGAGTGGGACTTACAGACATAGTCCAGCGGACACATTACGCTCTCTGTGCCTGTGCTGCATGTCAGTGTGGCGATCGAACTTGTAGCACCTACAATGGACGTGGCATCAACGAAAAGGATGCTGGTATCGCTGGTGTTCCGATAACCGAACGCATAAGAGTGTCCACTGGGTAAACATGACTGTTGGTTTCCCACAGGAAGTGGGCAATAAATGATAGCATCAGCCCAAATTATGCTAAATAAATCCCAGGTGACGTTACTTGTCGCTGTAACGTTTCTGCAGGTGAATTTGTTGAACATTCTGATTTCCAGTTCCACGAAGCCATCGCCGGTGTCACACAGGGATAAAGAGGTAACTTCAAAATACAGAACATTTTGTACATATGAAAAGAAAACTGTGGGCAAAACACTGTTGTTTATTACTTTATATGAAGTTCGTTTCTGCTCTCATTTAAATTTACAAGTCGTGAACTTGAGAAGTCGTTAAGTCTTGATATTTTCATTACGTTTCCGTTGATTCAAAGGGTTTTATTTTATTAACATTTTTAACTTAGTATTTTTTTGTTGCTATTGGCGGCTATTTTTCTATTGTAGTTTCTTACTGGCTATTTTACATTCGCTTCCGATCTTCTTTGCTCCCAAACCCTCCCTTTTTCTCCGACTCGATGTTAAGCAACAAAACAAACGTACCTTGCCTTGGTGCTCTTGCGGAAACTGATGTAACGCTATCTCTACTGTTCCAACTTCAATAAAAGCACATGGTACACTTCTGTCAACATCCGCCCATGTTCCACGTCATTCTTGTGCACACCTCCACATTGACCACTCAGGCGTGGTTAATGTTACTCCTGGCTTTATAAATGACTGACAACTGTGAAATTTTAGTTACGCAGCTCTGACATTACAGTCTAACAGACTTCTGTTTTTACTGCTAAATTTCCTCGATCGGACTTCTGTTTTCTTGGAGTCGATTTTCCGCTATGACATTCAGTCACCTGACTGATCGTTACGGCTTTGTAACGGAAGAGCAAAAAATCTCCGCCCAAAAAATCTCCTCTATCTAAAAAATTACTATGTCCTTGTTATTTGCAATATCAGTACTTATGCGTCATTTCAGAATCTACCCTCCTGCGTCATAGAGTCGAGGGTTCAGTTCCTGCTGCAACTGATGCCGCAACAGTTAGCAGCTTTCCTTTCTGTGTCGTCCGTACATTCTGTGGTCAGGTGTTGCTTATAAAGTCAAATCCTAGAATGACCTCAAAGACTGGAATGTTACTGTGTACGAGAGACCCTAAGTTAACTTCTCTGATTCCACTGGCAGTTATGCTATGCGGTCAGCTCGGATGTAAAGAAAAGGGAACAGGAAGAAAGGAAGAAGTACAGAAAGACGAAGAAATAATTGGCCCTCAAGTTACTTCTACACGAGGTCTGATTGACAGAATATGACATGACAATAGAAACAAAATTTTTGTCGGAAAAGTTTTACATCCTGCCACCGTTATTCTCCAGAATTTCTTGGCGATTCGCGCTCATTTTGAAAGAGAGATTTGTAATTCCTGACCGTGAACATTAGCATCAAACATCCTACAATGCGTGACGTCGCTGAAATCTCTATATCTGGGGCGATTTTTTTTTTTACCGATTTTCAAAAAATTGTAAAACCCTATTAAAGTTATAAACATACTTTGAACGTTGTTGGAAAGAAAAATTTCAGTAGAAAAAGGCTTTTCCTACCTGAAATCCGTCTGTTGCTGACACTGTGTGGAAGACTGTGTTGAATTACGTAACCAAAGTGAATGTGTTTATTGACACCAAGCACTCGATAACGTCTTAAAGCCGAATAAAACATACGAATTCCTCGTCTTCCCCTCCTCACCAATGTTAGTGAGGACATCATTTTTGTCTTCTGACGATAAATTTCCGAACATTTATGAGCAGACATTCAAATATGGCTGCCGGTCAGTTTTACCCACTTACGAGGTAGCGCCTTCAAGAGCGCAGAACTCTGAAAACCTGTCTATTTTGTGATTTAAGGGAAGTAACTTTGTACAAAATGATTCTTGTATAGGAAAACGCCAGTGGCATCCCTTTCCTGTGAACCGCTTTCGTGAGCGAGCACAGCGCCGAAATCCAATCGCAACGATCGCAGTACAATCAGTCTCCGCTCGTTTACTAGCGTACAGTAGGCGAATTCGTGATATTAAAACAGAAAGTACTGATTACGGGTAAGCTACAAGTACAGGCATTCGCTAGATTTCCCTGTCATCCGAATTCACGTATATCACCGCATTCGAATATTCATGCCCTAAGTTAGCCACCTCTTCAATCATGGATGTAGACAGCAAGGATGTGTCTGCTTTCTGTTACGTTTAATATCATTTGCCACCTTCAACTGTTTTTTTCACCGAACGTCTCTCTGTGGCAGGCTGCACCATGCTTGGCGATGGGCGTGTGACAGTTTAGTTATTTATTATATTTATTTATTATCACGACTAAAGCCTACTTTAAATAGTGAGTTGTATGTTTCCCTACGAAACCGAGGGTCTTTCTGCCTATGCTCATTCTTTCCTTTTTTCTTCATTTCTATCTTTTTGTTTCTTTTCTTGTGTGTATGTTTATCTCTTTACTCTTTCTTTCTAAATCAAATGCAAAACAAGGGTACTACATTTAATTTGGGCTTATCCTCCAAGCGGCAGTCACTTGTTTTTCTTCTCTCTCTCTCTTTCTTTTTCTTTAGTTTCTGAACAAATTAGGAATGCTACAGAAATAAAGATTAGTAATTATTTTTTACTACAATATGCAAGAGCAGAAGCAACTACTTTGGCTAAAGAACAACAGCTATATGAATTCAACATTTGAATACGTACCGCTCGCCTGCCTCTGTGCGATAATGAGGAATACAAGTTGGCTGTAAACACTCAACATTTCGCTCACCAGTCACTCGTTTGCCGAGTTGACTCAATCTGTGTGTAGTTCGCTGTACTGTCGTACAGTTCTCGGATCGGGATAAAAAGAGTACTCTTTTGTAACTCTGTTTACAGGCACCAGATGTCACGACTGGGAGATTTCTTTTTGCTCTTGACGGGTCGTCTCCTCTGCTCGCTCACACGACCACCGTAATGAGGGTTACATATGCATACGTGGAACTATCACTGTATTACTAAAACTAATTAATTATAACTGCAACAGGAAGTACTTGAAACGCTCAACATAACCATATGCAGACGCATGCGACCAAGGGAGATTACTGTACCCAAACATGTAGCAAAGAGAGGGACGAAAGATAGGAACCTGGCACGATCTGCCTTGTCACATGCGTCTGCATACGTTGAGCGTTTCAAGTACTTCCTGTTGGAGTAATAATTTGATAATTTAAGCGCTCGGTCCTCACTTGTTGTTTATTAGTAACAACTAATTAATATGACTTCTTAATCATATGGCCGAGCCCCCACCACCTACAGTCTCCCATAAAGAGTCACAAAAGACCGAAATACAGTGAATATAACAAATGTATTTTTGATAAACACAGCGAGTATTTGCAATCAGGACAATATCTGTTACAACTCGTTAAACTCTAGGCTTCCCCCAATTTCGTTCTGTTCGAAATAGGTCTAAAATAACATGTAATACCACCCTATTAAACACGATGATATACCACGTACCTTAATCCTTAATCTCCTTAATACGAGAAAAGAATGCTGGGTCATGTGACCCATCTGTATATATCTTGGAGTAGTCCTTGTAGGTAGGGTTAAGTGTTTGCCTACAAGATACAATGTCTACCCGCGGAACATTCATTAATGCAGATCCACACAACAGCACACAAACACCGTACGGGCAAACCCAGTCCACAACCAAGCATGCAGAGGAACGCTCAAGAAATAGAAAATAAACCAGGAGCAGACATTAACATTGATGCCCCATACCCATGCAAAGACTCACAAATGCCTCCCTGGACTCTACACCCACCACAGATCGACATGGACCTCATAGTTTTCAACAAGGAAACCCAGCTCATCAAGATACTGAGTTCACTATTTTGTATACATACGGTGACCAGTTGGAAGTTTCTGTGAAAATAACACCTAGAAATTGTATTTGGCAGCTATATTTTATGACTGTGTGGTTTACTTTTAATTGTGGTACTGTACTTTGATTGTGTCGTTTAAAGATTATTGCTTGGGTTTTTGTTGCTGATAATTTAAAGCCATTGTATTTAAGTCATTTTACTACTTTGTCTAGGTCGTCTTGCACCTTTTGTATCCCTAGTTATCTAGGCTGATGTGGGTTCGAGGTTTTTCTTATTTCTATGTGATGGACGTTAAACTTGACCAACGTTGGTTAGGAAACCGACGGTTAACGTTTACAGGCGTGGCTGTAACACACTGAGAT
>SMGT01010528.1:79646-91571 GCA_004794575.1 Lanistes nyassanus | reverse complement strand
GGTCATGATGCTGGCATGCACATCGGCTGGAGGACAAGAACTGTATGATTGGGTGTCGTCTGCATAGGACTGGGTGGAGACCGTGTGAGAGTGAATGAGTGATGAAAGTGGTTTGTGATACCCGATTCCCACAGGGCAGCCTTTATTTCATGTGTATAGGCCGTTGGACTGCAAAAATCAGTTATGGCATGGCTTCTCTGTTCTGATTGTACGTACACGTACGCTGGTCTATTCTGATCATACATACACTGGTTGGTTGTGATCGTATGTAAGCTGGTCTGCTGTGATCATACATACACTGGTCTGTTGTGATCGTATGAAAGCTGGTCTGCTGTGATCATACATACACTGGTCTGTTGTGATTGTTAACTGTCCTTAGGCTAGTTTTAAGAAAGTATGGACGAGACCTTTCTAGGCATAACTCCTGTGTCTGCCTGACCTTGTGGAATATGAAATGAGACTTTTAGAAATTATGACAAAGATCAAGTGTAGACTATTTTGCACAAAGAAGTCTGTTAACCTTTTTCCGCTTGACCAGGGAAAGTCACATACTGCACAAAACTGGCCACCTTCATTGGTTGGTGGTTGGGTTAAGGAGAGAGTCGTAAATGGGAAGTCATTTATACAGTAAATGGTAATAAATTTTGGGTTGTATGCTGGAGGAAGTCGTATATGGGAAGGTCTTACATAAGAGGTTTTACTGTAGTGATATTTTGGTTTGGATTTCTCCCTCCACATGCGTATGTCAATGTTTCAAGGATTCACTCTTAGCATTGTACCAAGCACTGTACTGGTAGTACTACTGTGATGTAAATTCTTAGCCATATTGGCAGATTTTGAAATGTTTACAAAAATTCATGTTAACAGTCTAGTGGTATTATTTTGTTCCCTACTCTCAGTAGCCTGACATGCACTTCATTTAAATTATGGACTATAAGAATACAATTACTACATGTATTATTACTAGCTTAAAATACATAACTTACTGTTTGTTTATTGGTGAAATCTGGCCATTCAAATTATATCTCAACATCTGACAATTTACATTTGGAAAACAGTTGCCACACCTTGGTCAGAAGCAATAATATTTGGACACTTCTGGATCTTTCTGACCTCCAGAAATTGAGTAATTTACATGATTCAGAGGGAAAGCCAAAGTTTTTTTCCAGAATCCCATAAGCTACATCATCTAATATCTTTCACACATTCGACAATAAAAACGTCACCTCTGTCATTACGAAACTATAACCAAAACATCCAGTTTAGAGAACTACCGAAACTAACTTTTGCACAGTGTGGTATTTCTTCCCTTTGACCACTTCAACATCTATCCCTCCCCTCCCCCCATGCACCGTTATCTGTATGGGAAAAAATGCAAAGGGAGATAATACCTTATCAAACCTATGGAAAGCGAAGTCTATGCAAAAGTTATACATCTGAGTCAGTCCCTCTTGCCTAATTTTGTTTTTGTTGTTGTTGTTGCTTTGAAGCAGCATCAAGTAAAAGACTGCAGCAGATTATCTGAAAACCTCTGACAGCAATCAACAAGCTGTGGCAGAATCCTGAATACCCTTGCACCACGCTGCTGACAGCAATCAACAAGTTGTGGCAGAATCCTGAACACCCCTACACCACGCTGCTGTCAAAACGTCTGTCCACATGCCCTCACCCTCAGCCCCTTTAGGCTTTAGGCAACTACAGCCATCATACATTAATAAACATCAAGTCAAACATATTGAAAGTGAGGTTTATCATTAACCAGATAATAATAATATCCTTTAACCTATCAACATCCTTTCATGGCTTCAATTTCAACAATTCTTTAAAAAAATCTTTAGTTTGACCACGGACCTATAACACTGGATGTCTGTCAGCTGGGTTTTCCCAACAGTTCGCTGCTTAGCAGGGTCAAAGTAGGTCACGCAGTCAGTGCAGGGAATTTGCATCTTCTAGTGTTTGTCCCTAGGAGGCCCACGTGATCTAATGATGGAGCCTGACATCTATATCCAGTGGACTTTGGAAGTGGATACTTAAGTTTTATTTGTTGAATAGAAAGAAAGTGTAGATTTCTTACAATGAAACAACGTTTGTGACTGAAGAACACTGAAGAACGTTGTGGGTAATACATTTCTTGAGTTGAGGCGAAACATGCATCTGAGGCAAAGTACGTACTGTACAATATACAGTGAGCCTGAAAATAGGGGATGTTCTGAGCTATTCAGTTGTTGGTAAGTTTAGTTATGGTTGATGAGAAGTTTCAGTTTTGACAATGGTCAAAAACATTGCAGCATACCATTTCACTTGTTTCAGAATAAAGCTGACATCTATCGCTGCTGCTAGTTTTTTTTAAAATAAGGAATGACGATGATAAATAGGATTTTTTTAAAAACTTCAATAAGTGTTTTATTCAGCAGTGTGTTCCAATGATTACTTGTAAAGGGTGAGAACATCTATGGTTTCTGCACTGACAATATCAGTGGGCAGATTATTGAAAATAAAAAGTTTTTTTTAAAAAGTGACAATCTAATAGGATGAGTGAATTTCTTGGTAAAATAAAATCCGTCTGCTTGTTGGAAAAATAATCAAATGGAAGTAAGACTGAACACCTCATTTTATTCACATCTTAGTCTTCGTATTCCACACTGTACAGTCTAAGATAATCCAGACTTTTTTCATAATGAACATTACGCATAACGGTGTGTGTTTAAAGTAAAACTTTTCTGAATAACCTTAATAACAAAGGAATATTTCTGTTACTCTTAAAAGGTAATAAAAAATTATATCAACTACTATGCTGCCTTTGATTTTAGAATGTATAGTTTAAATGGACCATTTTTTAATTATACTTTCATACCAGCTTGCAAAATACAAAGTATACACAGTTTTGTGTCAAGGTTGTGCATCACCAAGTGCATGAGAATTTTTCAAGACTCTATCAAAGTGCCGACAGCAGATCTTGCTGGTGTCCCATTGGTTGCTATTGTGAATTAATGCCCATCTCTCCAAGTCATTTTCCTTCTCTTTGTTCCCATCTTTTTTTTGGGGTGGGGGGAATTTCCCAAAACCTTTACAGGTAGCTGAAGTGGGATAACAGCCGACAACACAACAATTCGCTCAATTATTCTTTTTTCTTCACCTTCAGCTCGCTGGAATCAGCATGGAGATAGTTGCTGACACATCGACTGGAACTGGTGAATAGCCCTACTGACAAGTTGACCCATATTCTAACCTCCATAACCTTGACCCCAAGACATCCACTGATCCAGTGTTACACTATAACATGGACCTATAACTTATAGGTCCATGGTTTGACAAGTCACGAACACTGTAGCATCAAATTCTATTAAGGCCAGGATGGTGGTAGCCTGTTAGACCTGACTTTGCTGGTGTTTACAATCACAGGCATAAAACAGCACACGTACCCCTAGCTCCAGCCTCCTAAGCACTTGCATCAATTTTGACTCAGACTTGCCTGTTACGCGTGACTGGCCAAATGGTCCCATAAGGTAGATTACACAAGGGAAATTAATTTCACCCAGGTAGATTTGTAGTAACATGACCTTTGTCACCTAAGTGAAATCACTTAATAAGCAGTCAAATTGGACGTTACACCTACTGACCTAGGCATAGTTTGTAGATGATCATAATCCATCAGGACTTTTAGTTCCATTGCATCAACACCACCACCATTTTGTTCAAGAATTCTTTTATAACTGTAGATTTGTAATGCACAAGAACACAATTCATGCACACTTCGCGCGGATGGGGCACATAGACACTCTAATGTTAAACACACACACACAGATGAACACAACACTGACCAACAGGTCAGGAGACAGATTGTCCATCTGTAGCTAAAATCAGGTGGATGGGAAAGTATCATGCAGACAGGCAGCGGCGGTGTCAGTCAAGCTACTTGGAGAAAAGATGAGTTTTTGAGGTTTGTTTGAAAATCTGCAGAGATGGGGAGTGGCAAATGTTGTAGGGAAGTGTTCCATTGGGTGGATGCCGAGAAGGTGAACACGCGCTGTCCGTATGTTTTTGTCCTGATCCAGGGTACTGAGAGAATGCGATTGTCTGAAGAGAAGTGGAGCTGTCTCGCTGGAGTGTAGATTGTAATAGCACTAACAGTGGCTGACACACAGTTAAGACAAGGGTTTCATATACATGTTTAAGCATGTGGTCTGTTAACCATAACAGTATGCTTCACTTAGGAGTTGAACTGCCTAAAGTCTTGCTGTGATGAGTACAGCTTCAAGCAGAACGGCACTGCTAGTGCCACTGGTACAATAAGTCAGGATTGGGTTAGTCAAGGGTTATGTCTAGTGTAACAAACAATCCCACCTCAACATACATGGATTTCCCCAGAGTGAAACAGGTCACATGACCTCTAGCACAATCTGAAATTGGCTGCAATTCCAAGAAGGTGAAATTTATTTCTCCTACTCCTAAGGCGCGGAATATTCTGCCCATGTGACCATCACAGCCAACCATAATTATGGTTTACCAGGAGTAATAACATCCCTCATTCCTATCTCTTGCCTCGCAAGTATTTGCATCAGTCTGGGCCCAAAGTGTTGCCTGTTATGGTCTGCTACCTAATAAAGTCTTGCCGATACTGGTATCATATATCCGTCCATCAAAGACCCAAACTGAAGATTTTCCTTCAGGCCAAAACAACCCCCTTTGAGATTAAGGTTTCACAATCAACCCTATTTCTTTTCCCCAACCCCACCACTTTTACTTCTTATTTAAAAAACAGAAAGAAGACACGTAGAAGTTGCATTGGTATTAAAACACTCGTGCTCAACAACAATTGTCCAAGGGAGGCAACTGCTGTCATGAAACCATCCCTCTGCACTGTGTTTCCCTGACAAGACAAAAATGGCTACTTACGAAGTGCCTCATATGAGCACCATCAAGACAGCTACAATATAGCAACATTTCAGTCACTAAAGTTTCCACAATGAAGCTAGACTCAATCTCCCACTACACCCAAGAATTTAACAACACTCTATCAACAAACAAACATCTCTTTATTGGATTATGATATTTAGGATTAGCTCTCTTTGTGCGATCAACACAAATGTATGCAAACATGACCCGAATCTTATTTACCCGCCTATTCTGTATGCACTAAGCCGACCTTGTATTTCTCCCTGTGCTTTTGGATCTAAATTTTGCTTCCTACCACGACAACAACTGAAAAATGACCCCTACATTGCACGCCACCAAACGACTTCGGCCCTAGTTTCGCACCAAATCCCACCAACCTGTTAATTTCTTTCTTAACCTTTTATGGGGAAAAAAGCTTTTCACCCAATAGTACTTTGTAGATTCCTCACATGACCTTACATAACCTAGAGGCAACGCTATGCCCAACCTAATTTCTCGTCAGGCACAACTTGGGACTTGAGATGAACGGACCTATGTCGCGTTTCCTACAGTAGAATTTCGACCGGTTTGGAGAACCTTCTCTCAGCTGGATCCTCTAAGGTTAGAGGTACTGAAAAATTCCCCAGGAAGGGAAAATCTAAGAGGCAGAAAAGCTTCTATCCCCATTTGGACCGTGTCAAGTGGAGGTATCCTACAGTGTGGTTCCTGTGGAATGTGAAGATATTGTACCTTGCTTTTTAATATTGTCCGAATCCTTGGAAGTACTTGAATTAACTGTTGACTCTGCTGCGGACCCGTGACATTCGCCAGTATACTAATAACCGATCTCATACAGCTTGCAGTAAAGTGTTTGTCTTGGACTTTACACTTTTGTAAGTACGACTAGAGGAAAGTTGTCCAGTCTGGTTAGCAGCGCGACAAACCTTGGATTTGCCCGGCATTTCAGAATGGTCACAAAGGTTATAAGTAAAAATACCCTTGGCTACGGGTATCATTTTCTTATGTACTGAGGAACAAAATAACCCAACCAGATCTAGATAACTCTCGGAGCTTATTACATTTCTCTCCCCCCCCCCCCCAGTTTTTCTATCTGATGCACTGATGCTTGTATTGAATAATATGTTCACTCTTGCTTAGAATATTGTTTGCATATGATGCATTAATGTCTGTTTGATCAGTATTGATGTATAAAGGGGGGAGGCTGATTGAGTGATTTGCCTGCATTTTATGATCTGAGGGTGAGAGAAAGAACCAGATCTATTGAAGCTGACTGAATATTTCCTGCATATAGTGTGGTTAAACTATCTCATTCTACTTTGGTATTGCTGAAGAGAATTCTCTCGTAGAATCCGGCAGGCGGAAATTAGACATCAGTATTAGGCCAGAACAGGAAAATTTAAGCATCCAGAAGTTATCTTAAAATTTTTTTAACTTTCCGCTTGTTTCATGACCCGAAAGACTAAGAAGACAATCAGATCTGCCCAAAGGATCAATTAGGATCCTGATGAAAGAGAAGTTAATAACTGTGTTATACTGATATTCCAACTCGTTGATCCAGTCTTGCTGTTTTAAAATATAGTGGGCTTTTGTCTTCCTTGAGTAAAAGGAGGAAAGCGAGGAAAGACAGCGTTATGACAAAAGAGAGACATCTACATAGGGACTTAACTGTTGGGATGGGAGGTAATTTATTCTATCACAGCTGAAAAGTCTCTGGTGGCCTCATGACGTAGAGCACACTTGTAATTCTTAACCCAGAACGGGAGAAAGTAATTTGATATTCCCATCTTAGCCAACCTGCCATTCACACAACCGCCTTTATCAGAACATCAAGTAATACAGAGTATTATGACAGTGGGGAGCTTCACTCTGATACTGGAAAAAATGGAAAGTTGCCCCTAACCTACCTACCCTTAATTTTTTCTCAAGAAACTGTTGTTGTACATTTGTTTGTTTTTGGCCTCATACATTATGCCTGTGGTTTACTCCCTAAAGCATTGTAATGCACCAATACAATAACTTGAACAAGGGACTTATACCGTTATAGTGCTTTCTTCTATGGCCTGTATCAACTACACCGTATCAGCGTATTCAAACACTGAAAAGACTACTGATTTTTTCCCCTAATTAATTTTATTTTCTTAGCAAGGGGTTCAAGGAAAAATGACCATAAAAATACTCTGATGATAACCACCAAAGTATTTTTTCATTGACTGCAAACTTAGACAATGCCCATGCACTGGGTCTAATTAAATACATGTATACATCAACTGGTCACATCAACAATAACTACAGCATAGTTAAGTACACAAGATTAAACATAAAAATAAGGGGGTGGAGGGTACTGCAGCTTAATGTCCCGCTGTAAACCAGGTGCATATCAGGACGGTGTGACTAAGACAAAGTTAACGTGCTGCCACAGGTGGGACTGCTGTCACAACACAGGCCTCAGTCCCACCCAGTCACATTATACTGACACTGGGCCAACCCAGTCCTAGAACTGTTCCCTGTAGTGTCAGGCGTCTGGGCAGCTACTAGGTTGCCAACTTTAAGTTGTAGGTATGAATCAGCTGGGGTACGAAACACCGACCTACCACAGTAGAAGCAGGCATCCTAACCACTAGACCACAGAGGGCGTCATAAAAACAGGGTACAACTACCAAATAACACACACAATAAATGCCGTCAGACTTCACATCAAGCTTGCTATTGGAAATCTCATGAATGGGGGTAATAGCCAGGACACTTCTTAAATTCTATTTTTAGGTGATGATTCGCAATCATTTTCTTTGCCTCTAAAACTAAAGCAAACTGATTGTGACTTGAGAGAAACTTTGGTATTAACAATACACTAACACAGTAACCGTTTTAAGTCCCCTGCTTTCCCTACTGTTCCCAGCTCTTCAGATCTGTGTTCACTTTGCACGTTCTCTGGATAAACTTAAAGACAGAGGCTTTCCCTTTCCACAGGTGAGTAGTTTACAGTCTATAAGGCCTCACCAAGTATTTCACCTCTGACATGATGTCAATACTTTTACTGTTTAAAGAATGCACTCTACCTCCACAATTTATGGCACACAACAATAATTAAATGACTACTTTGTGTGTCGTTTTTCTCTACTTATCAAGTATCCTGTCCTCCTCTGGCTTAAATGTACGTTCTGGATTTGACTTGACAGTGAGGAAGAAAATAGGCAGTCGATCTGGAGAATGGCGATATCAATTTGAACTTCAGGAAACCTGCTTGCCATCAGTATTGCCTTCAGACTTGCCTTAGTGTAAATGAGACTATCTCCTACAAAACCCAGTGGCAAGTTATAAAAAAAAAGTCTCATAATGGCAATGCTTCGAGTGCATATAATGTCTTTATCAGTCAGTGTAACACAGTTGGGTATGGTGTGGAACATGATGACATGATCTAGCAAGTTCTGAATAGTTCAGTCTACATAACAAAACTAGTCTGGTAGTAGTACACTTTCGAGCACTAGAGAAAGCCTTTGACGGAGTGTAAGATATAAGCTGTGGTACTGCACACTATTTATTAACTGGATCCCTGTCTCATGTGATTAATGTATCGTTGTTAGTATTAATATAGCTTTCAGTGCAATATAAGAGTTTGAGTGTAAGCAGTCCAACTCTATGCTGCCAAATATGTTTTCAAGGAAAATAAATGAATAAAATTGTTGAGATTTTCCATTCATTAAAATACTGTTATTTTTAGCAAGTGCTGTTTACCCTGCACACTTGATTATAATTTATACTGTCCATGCAAGTTTCACTTAGTTTAAGTGATTGTTGGCTTGGACATATGAACAATGAATTTTTGGTTGCTGTTGTCCACAGATTGGCTGATATTTTGTGTATTGTGCAAAATCTTGTTTGGTTATCATCATAAAAATTATCCATTCTGCCATGCTTACTCCCTGCTACTGGAAAAGAATGTGTGCTCCTAGCAGATTTGTGTCCACAGCCACAGACTTACAAAAATGCAAGGGATACTACAAAGGTGCATTTAAACTATATTTTATGTGTTATCATAGGAAGACAGCACAATTGTTGAACAAATTTTTCTCTCTTACATGTATGCACCCCCCATCTCTCTAACAGCACAGACCAATGGCTTGTATATATATATAAATACTGATGGCTTTTCATATCAATACGGTATATCTTTAATCAATGGTGCTATTTTGGTAAAAATGTCCCTAAATTTCCTGTTACTATAGACTTTAAGATCGTAAGGATATGCTGTCTTAGTGGTTTACAATGGCAAAAATAAATCCAAGAATGCCCACAGGTTATAGCATTAAGGTTGGGGCAAATTCTTCTGCAGTAAAGGGTAATGATGAGTTCAGCGCCACTGGGCGTGGGGAGTGGTGGGGGGGGGTCCCAACAAAAATCAATAAAAGATGGTTTCTGCTACAACTGCATTTCTTCTGTAGTAAATACTACCTCAGCACTTGTGCACATCCCATTTCCATTCCCTGCAAGACAGTGTATACACCGCCACACGAAGAGCCTGAGATGTGAACCCATTGATGCAACACCGTATCTGCTAGTGCTACACCGTTCCAACTGCAATGCCAAAGGTTTGCCAAAACCTGGCACCAAACTCAGTCAAACTGTCCAAGACGCTAGCTCGCTCGCTGTGTCCCCCTTCCCCACTCCCAACTAATTTAAACTAAGAAAGCATTACTGCGCATATTTAACCATAGAAACTTTCCTGAAAACACATGGAGATGTTCCAAATCGTCGCTAATAGTAATACAGTACTGCAGGCTGATAGTACATTTCGGTACAAATTTTAAGATTGCAGAAACAGACTATAAACCAGCGTTGCTGCCTAAATTCTGAAGAATTCTTAAAATAACTCACCGGTCCGAGAACTGTGCCAAGAAACGTCATATCTAACTACCTAAAATCGGCCCGCATGCAATACCTGCAAATTCACGCATACATGCCAGTTTCTTACCTTTCAAGTGAGGTAACGCTTGTAATTCCGGCGCATTTTTAGTCCGATAATGTGATGACCCCTGAGATCGTTTTTGTTTCTTCGATTTTATCGAAGCTTTACTCGTAAAAGGGTCAATGCGGTCAACAACTTTAGTCGACATGATGTCATCCAAGGGAAAGCATGCGGTGAAACCGCTTTAAATCACAAGAACTCAATTCACATGTGCGCAAACACTTCAGAACACGGCTTCTGCAGAACCTCCATTGACAAATCCGTACACTTGACAGCCAACTTCACTACCGGCATACGAAGACTGACTGGTGTATCTACTCCATGGACCCGAAGTATCGTATCCGTTTATCTTAAGCATACACTAGATACAGCACACGTTTCTCTTGACACTGAAGGAGTCACCACACAAATTTTAAACCAAATTACTGCAGTGTGTTGCTATTCGTCTAATGGCTCCTCATTTCTCGTCCGTGCCAGGTGCTTTGAGACTTGAACGAGAACTCCTATTCGTTCGACCTTGACCGCTGATTTTGGCGTGCGACCATGTTTACGATCACACCCGCGCGTAGCAACTGTACGAGTGCAGGAAGTCAGCGCAGCACATGCTGGTCACGTTCAGTGCGAATGTACAAGTACTGCTGGCATGTATGACAAAAACTATAGTTATAATAATTGTATCCTTCTGTGCTGCAACATAAGCATTGACAGTATCACTCCCAGTGATGTTTATCCTTAATATCTTGACTTCAGTGCTCAAGTGGGGCGACCGAGAACATTTTTACTAAGACTATAGTATAAGAGCACTTAATTTGCTTTGGTTTTTTTTTTAATATGCTCGTGATCCGGAGCGATAAAAAGACCCACGTGCAACCACTTCCCCCCTACCACCAGCAAACTCTGCAGATAGAGCGATTTAATCTGATTATATAATATGAGGAACCTTGACAACCACTACGAATATTAAGAATTAAACCCCACGCGAACTACCATTTGACCGAGAAACCGCCTGGTGCGCATCTCTGGTGGGCCTTTCAACAAAGTGATCCACAACGTGGACATCAAGTGCACGTTTAACTCTATTTTGTAGAACACGCAATCATTTGCAGCTATATATGTTTGTCGCGCTGTCATCCTCTGTATCAAAGATAATACTCTGTTATATGTTTGTCTCGCCGTCGGCCTCGAAACGTGACACTTTCATGTTACATGTTTCTTTCACTGTCGGCTTCTGTATCAAATATAGTGCCTGATTACAGATTTCTTGTGCTCTTGGCCTCTGTATCAAATGCAGCAAGTTTTAAGGGGTAGTTAGAGCAAATCAGGCCGACTGGTGTCGCATGTCGTCTCTTACATGGTTTCCTAAAAAGTGACAGTCACTAAAAAGTGACTGTCAGCTATAATGACAATTCATTCTCTCTCTCTGAGGGCTGTTTGGGCAAGACCGAGGTTAACACTTTCAGTTGAAGAAGAGACTAGTGGTCATGACTCCCCTGTGGTCAGCAAGTCTTCAGCGGTGGATGCTGGTTGCATGGTTGTTGGTTGCTTAACGTCCCACTGCAATCTGGGTGCGTATCAGGATGGTGGACTATAGGGGGATGGGTTGATATTACTAAGCTATGCACTGAAAGAACCACCAGACTGATGGCTGCAGTAAGATGGCCGGTGTGGACGGGCAGTTTATTGTGTGGGGAGATGGCCGAATGGAGTTTGCACATTGTGTAACTCCAGAAAATAAATCATTGCACACCAGGATTCAAACCAACTTTCCACCTACTATATCCGCAGCTCTACAAACTGAGCTGTTGGAGCCATATTTATGGCTGTTGGTTAAGCCTAAACCATTCGTGATCACATGACAAACCATTGTTAGTGACCTTTGTTGGGAACAATGGTTTGTCAACAATGGCCATGAATACAGCTCCTGATCGTCTTCTGCAAATTGGTTGACTTCACTCAGTTCACTGTACATAGTTTAATGAGGCCAAATCGACTTAAGCCAGTGGGCAAGTAACTGTACACACGCCAAGGTTTTTCTAGATATAGCTGGTATTGTTGCAAGTAACTGT
>SMGT01010528.1:43746-78324 GCA_004794575.1 Lanistes nyassanus | reverse complement strand
AGGGAACATTTTCGGGATCCTCCTCTCCAGTTAGAACCTACTATCCAAATCCAAACCTACCTCTTCAATACGAGCACCTAGTCTTTATCCAAGTAATGTATGCGCCCTCCTTACGAGCACCTAGTCTTTATCCACGTAATGTATGCTCCCTCCTTACGAGCACCTAGTTTTTCCGCGTAATGTATGCCCCCCCCCCCCCCTTACGAGCACCTAGTCTTTATCTGCATGTGTGCTCCCCCCCTTACAAGCACCTAGTCTTTATCCGCACGTGGGCCCCTCCCATCTTTATCCACAGTGGCCCCCCACCTCACCACCAATTGTATTTTGACCTTCTCTTACCCCTCCTCTCCACAGCTCTATTCGACACTCCCCATCTCTCCTTTAGACCCCGAAACCCCTCCCCTTCGTAATCCCCTATAGGACATGCCATTCGATTAGCTGCAGTCACCATCACCATTGTTTGGCAGGCTAGAATGATCAATTTCAATGCACGTGATTCTCTTCCATAGAGTTTCTCGCAAGCGGCCATGGTGAATTGTCAGCAAAGTACCTAGTTTTGTTATTCATTTGTGTCGTCCTTGTTTATTTGCCTTGGTCAAGTTCCTTTGTTGTTCTTAAGAAAACATACTCGTAACCCTTTATATCCATGCAGTCCTTCTGCAGACAACAGCCAAATAAACGAACTTCAACAAACTTAACAATGCCTTTACCAATCTTTTCAATTTCCAACACTGAAGAAACCATGAGAGGTCATGCATGAATTTTAATCAGGGGTGTACATGGAAGCTTCTAACAGCTGTGATGCAGCTTGTTTTTCAATAGCTTATTAAAATATGACATGAATTAAAATGAAATGAGACAATAGAAAATGCTATTAGCATGTGCTCCTTTCGAATCTAACAATTGGGTGTAAAGTTTAATAACTTTTTTCACAAGCATCAGATTTTTTAAAAATTGAGACTTTTCTGGTATGTTGTAAAGCTTTGGAGAGTGAACAGTATTCTCGACAAAGGTGTTTCCCCCCCTGAAGATTTTTAAAAAATTTTTACCTGCATTTATTTGATCATGCTTGATAGACTTTATAAGTTAAAGTTAGAAATGAGTAACGTGGTCATTCTTTACACGTGAAATTTAATGCTCTAGCATTTACTGATGTTTAAAAAAATCCAATGGGAGCTGCCACGTAAGGGGAGTTTACTCCAAATCATCCTCCTCTAGGGATGCTGATTGATCTCCTGCACCAGCAGCAGCGGTGCTCATCATGAGACGCTGGAAAACAAATCAAGCAATTGTTCATTTATCACAACAAATAAATCTCATAAACATGTATGTGCTTGTAATCTCAACATCCGTAAACTCTCAATCTTTCTGTCTTTCCAGTAGCAGGCAAGGACAAAGGCTTGCAACGGTGATATTAAAAGTGCTGTTTATAGTTTACTAAAAACAAAAACCCCAAACAAAACAAGGTACACTGTGCCGAGATTAAGAACTTTTAAAGCTTGTCTAATACTGTCAGCTGTTGAACAAGAACACTTTACAGCCAAGAGCCTCAACAGCTCTTGAACACACATGAACGTACCTGTCCAGCTGAAGGAAGTCTCTGGATGAGAAGTTGGAATACCTGAGGTGGCAGTGTCTGCTGCAGCACCTGAAGCAGCTGCTGAGGCTGACCGCACACAGCAACAGCGTTACTCAGGTGTTCCACTCCATTTTCAATGTCACCTGTGCACATCAAATAATAGTTAATACCATTCCCTTTGCATTACTTAAATGTTCCAATCCATTTTCAATGTCACCTGTGCACACCAAATAACACAATGCCCTCATACCTGCATCACTACATCACTGTGCCTGGCATTACAATAACGTTTATATTCTGGGATTGTCTCCAGTGGAACAGTCCCTAAAACAGGCCAGTATCTCACTCTGTTTTCTTGAATGTGCAAGCAAATGCAAAGGGGTGACACCATATGCACAGGCACTGCACTCTACGTCCGAGGTTTAGAATTAGATTAAATCACACACTGCCTTAGGCTGACTGCTGTAGAAAAGGCAAAGAGTTTAGTCTAAATTAGCACAGGACCCTGGCATGGCCCAGACCATATCACTTATATGTCATCCATGTACAGGAGCTCTAAGCAAAATATAAACAAGCTAAAGTAGTGATCACCAAAGATGTCAGCCATCCTCCCTCTTCAGTCACGTCAACATTTATAATAATAATAATACAAAACATTTATGAAGCACTATATCTCTCAACTGAGCTCATAGCCCTTTACAGTACACACACACACACTCACAAACACAGTACACACAACATACACACACACAGTACACACAACACACATTCACTCATGCACACAGCGCATGTTCATTTCTGTTTTCATTACAGAGAACCACATACAGATCACTTTACTCAATAAACCGATTCTATTCCATAATAAATACGAATACTGCTGGTGATCTCAAGATATTCCAACATTCACCTCAGTCACTTGGCATGAGGATGAATGGCCTCCGTTGGACTTGTACAAAAATGTGGGTCTCACTCTCAATCAGCTATATCCTTCGTTTTCATAATTCCATAATTTCTTATGTAGTGAGTAAACAATTCAGATAATCAACCTTCTGCTGCTGGTGCCAAGTCTACTCGTCTTCTCAACCAAGGTCAATTTCTTGGGGTCACACAAGTTCATTTTCATCTTCTCGACAAATATACCTCAGTCTTCTCTCTGAGGGATTTGTATTAAGCGTTCACGTTTAAGTAATCTCACTCAAGAGCTCAGCCCACCTGCTGCCAAGAGTTCCTCCCCTTGCTGCACTTCTTGGAGGAAAAATCGCTGCATAGCCTCTGGACTTGACAGATCAGGCAGCTGAAGGTGTAACACAGAGTATAATAAGTGTAACACAGAGTATACTAAGACCATTCGGCACAACCCAATGTGCTATGTTGGTTTTTTGCCAAAAGACAAAAGGCTGACCAAAAAATAATGAAAATGGTTAATGAAACTTGAAAACTACCATGTACGGTTTCAATACTAAACACCAGCTGCATGAAGAGAATTTCTAAAATCATTCTTCCTTTCTGCTTAGGGTATTTACTTGTTCTCTAACCGATTTGTGTGCCCATACAACACAAATTAGCAGCAAACAGCACACAGCAAAATACTGACTGCACATTGGTAGCTATTTATTAATATATTGTTGTCATCATACGGAAAATGCACAGCATTAGACTGAGGTTGAAAACAAAACTGTGTAGAGTCTAAACCATCTAGCAAATTCAAAATTCAAAGGTTCATTTTTGAGGTAACACTGGGGATGGATTGGGTTGTTGTCCATCTCTGAAGATGGTGAAATCCTGATTTAGTAACTGGGTGAGCTTAACCTCTCATTCGATTCACCATCAGGAAATTTAACTCAATGGCAGGTGAACAAAAATGCTTATTGGTCTCTAGTGATCGACTCATCGAAATTAGATGCGTGAACTTGAGAGAAAACATTTTTTTCGTTTTACCTGAGTTTTTGTCTGTGCTTTTTTCTGCTGCCTCAGCTTCTTTCTTTCTGTAAATATGAAAAAGAAAACATTTCTTGCATTGAACTTTTGTCTAGCGTTTGCAAAGGAAAATGCTGGTAAACAGCGTAAATTACTAGGTCTAAATGTATAATCTTGTTCAAGTTGTATGACCCTGGCATAGTGGCAATGACACGGCTTGCCAATCAACTGATGAAATTACACATTCATAAAGAAACCATCAAGACTGAACTCACAGAATTTGTAATACCAAGAAATTTTCAGTGATTTCTATATGGTCAAATAAGTATGAAATGTTTAATAAAAACGCACAGCCAACGATGCAGAAAATGACTTTCAGATGCAACTTAACTTCGATTCCCGTTCTGGCGTTCATCTGAAATTTGATAAAACAAAGCACATAGACTTCACTGTACTTACTTTCTCGCAGCTTCTGCTTAAAATTTGGATCATTTCTTCTTTTTTGGTCAAAATAAATACAATATCCTATGAAACACAGGCCTGCACCAGCAGCAGCGATTCCTAACGTCGTTCTTGACATTTTCTGCACCACGCTGGAAGCAGTTAGATGGGTAGCCAAAACTGTACGCATGCGCCTTTCGGAGGGGCAGGTGTGGGTGGTCCATGCTGTAAAGGGACGTAACCAATAACTTCGTGCGTTCATGTGTGCTTTTTTCGGCCGTTTTTTCAACCGCTGATTTTCTAGGAGTCTTCTCCACAGCAACAGGGCTGTGTGGATGCGCCCCATCAACCAACCACTGTCTGCTGGAATACCCCCCTTTTTTGTTGTTGTAAAGAGTGCAGCAAACTTCAGTTTTTCGACGTTGCAGAAATTTGCCCCTCCCCTTCTCGGCTTCTGCTGAAAGGGGTATGATTATCAGTGATGCCTGTGATTTTCATTTTGCTACTGAATCAATGAATGACTGTTTGACCGACATTTAAAGGTGTTTTTTTAATCTTGATTTTCCATTCTAAGGGTAAAGATTTGCTTTGGTTAGGTTTTAGGCCTCTGATTACCGTCATATAAATTCAAACCAACAAATAGAACAGAACGATTCCAATAGTAGTATTGCCATGCTTACATTTTTTTACAAGTTTTCATGTCATCGAGTACTAAAGAGATGCTTGTCATGCTTTCCATAGTTTTGCTACAGCAGTTGCTACAAGTCAGATAAATTGCCACAGTTCCAGGCTTGCCACAGGTCAGCATGAGCTGGGGATCATGGGGTGTCAGTATGAGGTGGGGATCATGGGGTGTCAAATAGGAGGTTACTAGCTCGGTCTTCCCTTTGATCTTACGAAGCCCGTTAGTTGCTGTAGCGTCTCGAAGTGTCAGTTCTGTTAGGGCGTTGTAATGTGACCAATGCAGTAAGCTCAAACTTTCCCCAACGAAGCTTCACGGAAACATTTTCGCATACTGTAACTAATGGATGCACTGCATGCGTGGTATTCACAGAAAAAACGAAGCAGGATGCAGGAAATCTTTATGATGAAAGTGTGAAATAATAACAAGCCTTACTTTGTGAGTGGAAATAAATGCATGTGCAGAAGAGGGAAAACTGATGGCATGGGGCACATTACACTGAAGTGAGATTGACTCTAGAATCAAATCACTTTTAGGAAATTTAAAAAAGAGCTTAAATTAGTCAAGAAAAAAAATCATTGCAACATCCAATATTAGTGGTCGAGTTGGTGCCTGGCGATTGTCAACTCTGTGCTGCGGTCAACTGGTCAAGTTGAAAAAAAAAATGGCCGAGTCAGCTCTACCGTATGCTTCATGAAACTCATCTCCCCCTACCCCCCTCCCCAACAGCCTAGTCCGGAATCATAAAAAATACACCATCTGAGATGTGTTATCTGCATTTCTTCTCCATTTTTATGCTCTCTCTCTCACACACACATACATTATGGCTGCTGGATACATACAATTATTTTCCTTCCTATGATAACTCCAACAAAGATACTGGCAGCGCTCACACATAGCCGTATGCAGACGCCTGTGCCCAAAGGGAGCTTACCGTACCCAAACACGTAGCAGTTCTTCCAGCCCTCTCTTTGCTACGTGTTTGGGTACAGTAAGCTCCCTCTGGGCACAGGCGTCTGCATACGGCTATGTGTGAGCGCTGCCAGTATCTTTGTTGGAGTTATCTTTCGATAATTTAAGCGCTCTGTCCTCATTTGTTCTTTACCTTCCCATGTTTATCTCAAAATCAGCCTTACTTCTTGTGGCTCTGTTCTGACCAATTTAAGACAATTCATGCATATCTCAGCAACTTTATGAGTTTTTTTTAAAGCAGCAAATTAAAAAGTTTAAAACTACAAGCGAATGAGAAAAGGCATCAGATCAGAGGATCCCAACAAACAAAAGATGATGGCGCAATCAAAAAGTGACATGAAAGATTGAACTGAAGGTAAAACAGCGAATTAAGGAAATGCAAATATTTACCAAATTTCATACAAGCTGAATGTGAACACATGCTCCCCTTTGACCGTGTATTAAAAATACACGGGACACAGACTTTCCCTTCAAGATTTCAATCGTTTAGAAAAACATTTTGTCATTGTAGCAACAAAATGCTGAACAAGCTAGTGAGTAATGATGTCCAGAGCACCTTTTTAGCCGCAGTGATAATAGATATCCATGTAAACATGCAGATCAGCACCAGCAGACTAACTTTTTTACATAAAGTAAACTCCTGAAATGGCAAGCTGAAAAACAAATCATCTGTTGAAGAGTAGTGCTCCCTCCTCACATTCATGGAAAGAAAGCGCTTGGGGAGGCATAGTTTACAATTAAAATCTCTTTCCTGAAGCCACTACGAAAAAGCCATCTGAAAATATGTATGATGTACCATATCAATTACGTTCTCTAACCAGATATAACATTTGGTCTCCATATTGCATGGTCCCGTGACAGAGCAACAGTGCAACTGCACACTAACAGTCACTGGTACATTTCTACTTCCTCAAAATCTAACAACGTACCCTCAGGAAACACGGACTGGTCTAAGTATCACTGAACTGCAATGTAAACAAACATGATAATGTCAATAAACAAGGTACAGGTAACTGGTGCACAGCCAGCCATGACTCAGGGAAAGTTCGTCTGAATACGGAGCTGCATGGACACATCTGTCCTCTGGTCATCCACTGGTTGTCTCCCCAGTATCATAGACCCTGCAGAGGAACCAGCGCAGAATTCTGGAGACTTTCTGGTACAGTAACAACACTTTTACAAGGAAAATCCCCGCTCATGGCGATCTTCACGTGAAATAGGAAAATGTAGAATGTGGGTGTGGGGGGCGCAGGGGAACAACATCTGATATAGCATATACCCCCCCCCACACACACACACAAACACACACCACCACCATGACAATTTGGAAATTGATATTTTAAAAAAAATTACTGGAGATGATCCTGTAGTGATAGCCAAGGAAATGGTGTTTGCTGGCACAGAGACAAGGTCAGATTGTCCTTTAATTCTGAATCTCAGTGGTTCCAATTGATATATTAAATGATTCATGCTTTATGAAAGAGGCCGATGAAACAGAGAAAAATAGCACTGGTAGAGTAAATGTTTGCCATCCACACGCCTTCATGAGTTTAACTCCGCATGGGTTTAATGTAGTCGGTAAAATGAAGTGACAAGCACCCTGCAAGTATGGTTTCCTGGATTAGAATGGTGGTGCTAGACAGCTACACACCACAGCAAACCAAAACTAACCACGAGGCATGATGTTACTATACAGGCCTGCGATAAATAACAACATAGTATAAAACAAAGTACAGCTTATGTTCCTATCGCTGTAACTGGTTCAGGAAGAACTGATGACAAAACTCCTGCAACTGACATTAAACTGTAGACCCCGACAAGAATGGGGCCACATGATGAAAACATTTAGACTACCAATGTCTTTCTCTGTATGGATTGCCCAATCATCAATAATGAAAACATTTCAATGTCATTTTTTAACAATAAAGGTGTACAACCAACAAGGAATTCTTTTCTGTGGACCTTGTCGGGCTTTAAAATAAAAAAAATATGCAGTCAAAAAAGGAAAACAAGACTTGTACCAAAGAACCAAAAATTGAAAAAATATTTGCTTCAGTTTGTAGGATTTACATAAAATGCTATATAAAGTGTGCTCCTCAAAATAAAAATATGCACAACTGAAGCTGTTTGAGTTTGCAACCTGACATAATGCATTTATGAAAGTATCTTTTGAAAGACTAACCAAGTAATAATGTTGTGGATGCTTAGATCATAATATTAAAGTCATACATAAAATACTCATGTGAACTGCCACAAGCTGGGCCATTTTTTGTCAGGCATGTAAAGTTACGAAAGTCTGTTTCACTGTTCAATAACAACATGCCCACTGATTGTAAGAATCTACAGGAACCAGCAAACAGCGTTCACGGGGCCGGGGAAGCACTACGCTAGGCTGTTTTCTGCTGCAGCTGCTACAGCGTAGGGGGTGATTCCTGCGATGTGCAGGAGGAAGTGGAACATCATCATGAGATGGCCTGGGAGGTAGACAACGCTTGTGTACAGAATGAGGCTGAGGATCAGGACGATGACCGAGTTGAAGACAAAGCGCTCTTTGGGTTCCATCATGTAGATTGTGGAGATTACGGCGTAATGGAAGTAGTAGTAGCGAACGCATTCTGTCATCTTGCTCAGCAAAGACAGTACCATTCTGCAGGTTCTTGTATTTGCCCACAAGTGTTTATCTGTAAAATATAATATGCATTCTTTATGGGTATTTTCTTCTGTTTTTTTTTTTATTTTACTATATATAAAGTACATCTACACTTCTAGATTTTTCTGTAAACATGCAAAAAGTACACTCCAAAGTTTTGGAATTGATAAAACTTGATAGGTGTCCCTGACTATTTTAAAAGAAAGCGTTCATATGCCTTCACCACCCCCACCCCCACACAAACAGACCCACCCACTCTTTTAAAGGGTATGACCGAGTACACCATATCTCCAAAACTAGAAGATATCTTAATGTTCTTAATGCCCGAAATGCTTCACCAGGATGGTGTATGCAAAGTAACATTTTAAGGGTAAAAATAGTTTGAGCAAAACTCCAATAAAAATAGTGGTCCTTGGTTGTGGAAAAACAGCAAGCAGACAAAAGCCCTAATCTTCAAAAATTCCTAGGTTTACCGGGAAGATTAGATGTGTACTTCTCGTACAGCTGTCTATATGAGCACCACTGAGTTCGAGTTCCACATGTAGCCATGGTTACAAAAGTAAAATGTGAACTTAATGCAAAACACCAGAACTGCAGGGAACCTTAAGTATTTTCTCCACTGCAAATGCCAGTACATGGATGTGAAAATACTGTAGCATAATGGAGAGAAAAGAAAGCCTTCCAAATAAAGAGTTAGCATTATCACAGTGTGGAAGCGGATGTCAAGTGGGCATCTTATACACCATCACACCCCTCCGATGTAAAACAGATTATGGAACTTTGTATCATCACACAGTACACTGCCGACTTAATTCCAGTCAGTGACAAGTTGGTCTGGCTAGCGGTTGGAAATTCAGGGATGAATACATTATGCTCATCAAGATGCAAAGAGACATGCCATTATGTTTTAAGCACAAAACCGTACAACCTGACACTGAAATGTGGAATTTGTAGCCTTAATATTCCATGTGATCATCTGAAGTAGAAGTGTAACTCAACTAAGGGGAGTGCATTCAGCCCTTGACAATATTTAAACCAAGCTGTTAGTGTTATGCATTTAAAAACATGGGGTTCCCATTTAAAAAATATGCATTAATAATGCAAATTATTAGCATCTGGACGCACATGCAATTTAATCCAACTCTTTGTGATGCATAGATTTTTAGATCATGAGAAAATGCACTGCATGAGGCAGTTACTTGTATAAGCCTCACCATCTTGTGTTCTTACTTTCCCTTTATATCTCTCTGACTTATGTTAATCAAGTGAGTTTTCTCAACATCGTTTAGCAACCAGGTCACTTGTTTGTTGAAGGGTCAGACTCTTGGTGAGCATTCACTGTGGTCAGCTGCATATGACCCTGTCAAGAAACTGTCAAGAATCCACACATCACACCCATGTTGTACATTTACTTTAAAATGTAGCTGGCCACAACCAAAAGAGAAACTAACAAGTTACTTAAAATCAGTGTTGCTTACAGAAATATGTCTACACTTCCACAAAGATTTTTTTCCCGAAATTTATATACAGTGAAACATCCCTTATAAGACCTTCCCATATACCACCTCCTCCAGCATACAACCCAAAACTTTCTGACGGAGACCATTTACTACATAAACGACCTCCCATTTACAACTCCCTCCTTAACCCAACCAATGACCTACAAAAATGACCGGTTTTGCACAGTATATGACTTTCCTTGGTCGAGCAGAAAAAGGTTAGCAGACTTCCTTTTCAAAGATGTTCACTGACGAGTGTGAAATGTCAACCCCAAATAGCTTGAGAAGTGCAAGAGATCCGTTTTAAATCTAGAAAAGAGATTGAAAGTGCGCCTAACAAAGAACCAACAAAGTCAGCAATAAATATTGCATCCGACATCCATTTATGACTTCACCCCTAACAGACTAAAGGAAGTGATGGTTTTGTACCATATACGACTTGCAGGTCTTTTCGACATTTAACAGAACGACAAATAGATTGTATCACAGATTTTGTTGCAAATTCATTCCTGAAAGTCCTATTTCATATTCAATGTTTAAGAGTTTGTTTTGGCTGATTCACCAGACAGTCAGTGCCTGAAAAGTTTAATCCAATGTAAACTGTGCGAGTTGCGAGGGGTAGGTAGTGGATAGAGAGCTGCTTCACACTGTGTGATGTCAGTAATTGAGATGCGAACAAAACTATTTTAACGCGTAATTTAGAAATTAAAAAACAATTTCAAAACACATGCTGCAGTTGACTGCCATGATAACATACATGCAGATCAGGCCCATTCCGTGTCACGTAACTGACAGTTCAGAGGCTATTTTTGGTACCTTTTTCGCTAATCTCAAAAATATACAGATACTTTCCTTGTTTCTTTGATAATAATGATAAAGTTCAGCCTTATTTCCATTGACTGGTATCACCAATTTCATCAAATTGTATGCTCTGGAGGGTCAAATATGTCTGTCACGTAACTGATGGCAGAAAAATCAGTAATTTTAGTAGTTTGATGAAAAATTCTCAAACTCTGTGAAGTGTGATTTTTTCCTGAAAAGTTAATTCATTTTATCTCAAATATAATCATTTGTCTTCACTATCAATCAATCATGTGGTCTCCCAAACCTCAAATTACCTTGTGGCTGGAGTTCTTAGAAAACTGGTAGTGTCACGTAACTGACATTTTTGGGCGTCACGTAACTGACCTCTGAATGCCCATTGTATCACGAACTTCCCATTGATTAATAAAGTACAGCAACTCTTTCTATTATATTGTGTGCTGTAGAGAAACAATATTAGTGTAAAATCCAGATGTAAACATCAGTTACAGCAGATTTGCAGCTCTCAGACCTGGCAATGTACTCCTTTTGAAGGACTCACCCGTTGACCAATGCAAATGCATGGTTCACGAGAATTTCATGTTATGCCTGAAAGGTCTAGGTGTGGACTACAGCAGCAGCATATGGACTGAATACTTGTGTCACAGTGAAAGCATGATGAGTGAATGCTGGATGGGTGAATGTCAACATTGTAGAGGGGGCAAAATGTTTGAGCTTGAGAGGGTTGGTGGCAACAAAGCTGAGCGCGTGGTGTGGAAAATATGGGAAAAGAATGACACTGGGAGGTTGGTACAGAGTATGAAAGAAGGATGTGTAGGTGAATTGGAAGATGAGATCATTCAAACATGGACTGAAGTTCCGGCACATGTTAGAACAAAAAAAATACAAAGTGATCTCTTTCAGCAAATCAAAAATGACCGGAATTGCAGCATGCTGCAAATTGACTTCGCAATGTCATATACATGTGAATTTCAAAATGAAATTCAAAGTGCTTTATGGTCCAGGCAGTCTGTTAATTTATTTACAGCTGCATTTGTCAGCAAAGGGAAATATGAAAAGTCCATGTTGTTTGTGACAGACAACAAAGACAAGGGCAAGAACAGTATACTGCCATTTCTAAGAAAGTTTTTTGAAATTATTGACCATTCCAAACTGGGACAAATGTTCTGCATTTTCTCTGAAGGACCATCCGCAGAATTTAAAAACAGATTTACTATTCACATGTTGCATGAACTTCAAAAGCAGTTCAATCTCGAGACAACTGAGTTTCAATGGAACTTGTTTGCCACATCCCATGGCAAAGGAATTGTAGACGGCACTGGGGGAAGAGCCAAATCGCTAGTGAGGAAAGCAGTCATGAGTAAAAAGAATAATGTTGTTGTTCAGAATGCAAAGGACTTTGCAGACGCTGCCAAGGCACTTATGGAGAAAACAGAGGTCATCCTGGTGGAGGAAAAAGAAACTGAAAAGTTGAATGAAAAAAACCCATGGGATGAGGCCAAAGAAGTTCCAGGAATCAGAAATGTTCATTCAGTTGTCTTGAGAGATGGACTGCTCTGTGGATACAGAAATTGTTTGGAGAAAGAAGAACCTGTATTTGAATTGAGGTATGAAAGGTGTGTGATCCAAGAGAGACAGCAGAATGTGTTGAGTGTTGGAGATTGGGTTGTTGTGACTTATGATGAGAAAGAGTACAATGGTGAAATTGTATCTGTTACTGCAGGAGTAGAAAGTGATGTGGAGTATGAAGTGAATGTGATGCATGAACAGCAGAATGGTTTGCACAGGTGGCCAAAGAATGAAGACAAAATTTTTTATCAGAGAAATCAAATCATTAAGAAAATCAATCCACCTGTGCCTGCAGATAGCAGAAATGGGTTCAGGTTTATTTCTGAATGAGGAGTCTTATGAGTGCAGAGTGATTGTTTGTTTTCCTGATTGTTAAGTTTGAGAATAAATATGTTTTCTTTTTCATAGTATTTTTATTCATGTCTCATAAATCACGTTTTTATGTCACATAAATAAGTAGTTCTTGATGTTGCTATGTTAAAGCATATCAATATCCCTAAAATGTTTCATACGGTATCCAATTTAGCTAAAGGTCTTGATGAGTGTCAAAGACACATCACGCAACTAAAACAAAAAATTGTCTGTAAAGTGACTGATGATTTAACAGAATATTGCAAAAATGGTTAAAGATTTGTTTCTACTTAATGGAGGAGTTATTTCTATTAATATTCTCATGATTTTGAAGTCTCATAAAAGACAAAAGTACTTTTTTCATGATTTTACTCTCATGTCACGTAACTGACATATATTTTCTGTCACGTAACTGACATGTTTTGAATGTGCTAAAATTCTAACTGTATGATAACAAACTTTTTCATTTAATTGTCAATGATGACCCTTTATATCCTACCTTTGAAAATGAAATATCTTTAAAATATTCCTTATTGTTTCAGAATAATGCTAAAAAAATGTCTCTGAAGTGTCACGTAACTGACACACCCCTACTGTAATAATCTGAGGGACAGAGCATGTTTGAATGATTGATTTCAGAGAAATTTCATTACTTTGCCATTCATTTGATGTCAGAACTTCACAAAAAGTGCTATTTCAATTCTACGACAATGTTTCTCAAAAAATGTTTGATACACCTGTTTAAGCGTTTTTCTGAATTGAAAAATGTATGAAAGAGGAGAGCATGATACATATATCAAATTATGTCTTTTTGCAATTTCTGTCACTGATTTGGAAACTTTAAACATTCTACTTACACAAAGAAGGCACAAGAAAGCAACAACTTGCAATTTAATTTCGGACAAAAACTGACTCTCTGAATAGGAATGAGCCTGATGTGTTTCTCCCCCCATCCATCACCGTACATATACCTACATTATAAGACCTGATTTTGGCTGTTTTTTCAAAGTCGTATATTGGAGCTTTTACTTGAAAAGAATCTACATTTTCATAATTTTTGTTTTTTCAAAAAGTCTATATATCCATTATTTTCCGTTGTTTTATAATGCTAAACTGATGCAGCAAACAAGACGGCAGCCTGCATTGGAAATGGATCAGCCATGCCCTCTGTCCTTCTGCAAGCCAGCTTCCAACACCACAAACCCTCACACGGAATCCCTAGGAAAAGACGAAAAGAGGCTGGACAAGAAATACCTGGTGCTGTGACCTTGCACCAGATACCAAGAGGATGGTCCACACCTGGGGACAGCTGAGCTAGAGAGACTGACACAGGATAGAGACACCTGGACAACTCGTAGGCAGCCTATGTAACAGGAGGGATACAAGGCTATGATGATCAGTGACGTAGATCACGTAAGACTGTGGGTAAATCACGTATTGAGATTGGAAATCGCAAAATGAAAATTGTCTTAGAGGGTATAAACATGTACATTATCAACACTATAGGGGTATGAAAACGTAAAGAGTTTTTTTGTGGGAGGCATAATTACATCAACTTTTGTGTCAGCCATCTTTTCACTATCGTACTCCTGCCGATTCAGGCTCACAGTGTTCTCTTCTATAGCTGTTACTTCAACCGGTCTCTCTCTCAGTCTTTCACAGTAAAGAGCGAATCAGAAATGAACTAAAAATTACTACTATCTATTGACATTTCTGACTGGCGTATAGGCATTGTTAGTGCATGCAACAACATGGCTTAACAGCCTTCTACAAGTAGTTGCTAACTGCAAAAGGAAAACCTGTGCCCACAAAAAAGCAAAAACCAAGTATAGAACCGAAAGAAAGCAGGTAAAACTTGCCAAATTTGGTTTTAAGAGTGCCAATCAAGCGATCCAGTCTGCAGCAGAGGGAACCGAGGTGAGAGACTTGGTGTGTGTGTGTGGGGGAAACAAAAAAGGCTATCGATGAAGATAAGCATGTGACTGAAAATATCTTTGAATCGAATATTTGTAAATTTGCTCAAAGTACTTTTACTCCCTGCTGTGTCGACAGAGGGTAACCCACCCCCCATAATTTCTGGGATTGGGGTATGAAACCCCCCTCAAAATTTTTGTGCGGGTCAAGGGTGCGGGTATAAATAACCCTTACTTTTTAAAAATCGGCATCACTGATCATGATAGGGATACTATGTAATGATTACAATCTATGCTCTTGTGTTACTTTTTAATTCTAAACAACAAGATGTACAAAAGTTAGTCTGCTTCTACATCTGAAACAACAAAATTTGTAGCTTGCTTAACAGAATAATTTTTATGCTGAATATTATTCTTTTCTACAGAAAGAAACTTATTAAAGCAGTTGTTTTGTGATGTATGTTTGGAAACAAAGACAGCAAAGTGGGAGTCATCTGGGTCCATAGTCACCAACAAAATATTGACTACACAGGGAGGTTTCGAGAATGAACATTATTGTCCCTTCAGCTGCAGACTTCATTATCTGAAAGCAACATATCACGTTCAGTTTTAGTTACTCTTATTTATCCATATGCTATTCTTCTGTCTGGCGGAAACAGAGGTCATAAAACTTTTTTCCATCACCTATTTTTCCTACAAGTACTACATACATGACAGGCCCATTGCTGACCACAAGAAAACTACATCTGGGCCAACCAGCACAAAACCAGTACAAAAACATGCATGGCACATGCCACATGTTGCCAGCCACATGTTTACCAAACACCTTTTCTGGTTTTTATCGTGTTGGGAGAGTAGCAGCTACCTTCAGTTGTGCTAAAAGGCTTCGCTGGAGACCCTTAAAATAATGACCTCCAAAATTTAAGTAAATAACCTTTGAAATTCACTCTGACCCTGACAATATTGGCCTGTCTAACAGGGGTAAGACTGCATCACACAAATATGGAGTGGAATTTATCATCACTGACTTTCAAACTAAATAATGCACAATTTCCGTATATATACTAATATAGGTATAGAAAAAAAATTACACTTGGGGAGCATTGGAAACCTGCAACACATACATACATCTACTTGGTCTATATCTTAATGTTTTCATGGGTCTTTGGACAAGAATTCAGTGTAACAGATCATTAATTTTAACAAAAATATAGGAGAACATTAATATGCGAAGACTAAATAAGTGATTATTGGTATTCATGATTAATAATGCAAGAACTAGGCGCAATTTTCTCAAAAATCAAATACTTTTAACACTCCACTGCGACCTTATAAGCGCTGCTCTTAACTTCAAAGGCTATTTTTCTTCTTTTAAAGGGGTGGTTATTAAATTTTATTAGTTATGCCCTTCGGCGTTTCAGATAACTTAGATAATAGATATGACACCGAGTCAACTCACGACAAGTCAACTGGCAAAGTTCGGAGTGCTGTCGAACTGAACTGTGTGTATAGATGAATGACTCTTTTCGATAACTCCGTCTATTGCCAAATACCAAAGCACTAAAACATAGCACTTTAAAAATGCTACAGTCTGAATTATGGGTTTGTTTTTTTTTTTTACCACTATGCTGGTCTTAAACTTGTAACACACCCAGAGCGTGTATGACACAACAGGCGAAGAATGGGTACTTCCTTTAGCAACGCGATCAGCTTCGAGCGGAAACTACGCACAGCGGCTGTCGTTAAAACTTTGATTGGACACGGGATTCGTTCCCCGAGAGACAATTAGCTAAGATTACATCGAATAAACGTGTTAATGCATTGTTCTTTTAATAGCATTTCAGAAGCCTGATGAAAAAGTGTTTGTGCAAAAGTGAAAAAGTGTTTGTTATTTCTAATACAGCGTCTAGCAGACACCCAAATCTGAGCTGGAAGCTGTGACAGTCAACTCCCAGCACAGCCCAGGATCCCAGATCGAGTAACTGGAACAGCAATTTCTTTTTGCTAGGTCTTTGTGTGGCTTTAACACTTTGTAATGTAATGGAGTGGGACTTGATTTATCTGTCGTCTCAAAGCAACTTATTTCTAGCAAAGACTCTCAAAGGACTCGTAGAGAAAAACTCAAACTTTTTTCAGACCATTAGAATATCGATCTGGGCATGACCATACGTAAATATGTATATATTGTTTAAAACCGAAGCTTGTATATACTACGTGATTGAAATTATAGTAAGATTTTTCACACCATGTCTTGAACACTGGAAGAATTAATTGGAAGGCGTCTCTCACAAATGAGCAGACTTGTCAACTCTACAGGATTTCTTTTATAATACTAATACAAGTAATTAGGGAAGATTTTCAGCTTCTCTGGCAACGACACACACACACACACTGGGTTGCATCTCCCAGCCCAGGAGCTAGCTAGAATCGTAACTGCTCATTTTATTATTGTGCACTTCTAAGGAGATGCAGAAATAACAAATGCGTACAGAACATTTTTTTAACCCACTCATTCCGTCATTGTTTCTCTTTACGTAAATATAACGAGCAGCGAATCCCATGCAGATATTTGAATGAGATGTCACAAGTCCACTTCTATAACTGTAAGTCGTGTACGGTAGCAGTGGAATTATCAACATTTTAATCTTTGTTTACATTTTTAGGGTTAACATTTAAAGGGGTGGGGTTGTTGATAGATTTGTACAATTTTATTTGACGTTATCTTATTAACCTCATCCATCGTTTGATGTCTACACATTTTCCTAGGAACAGACGTGGAGCTTTATATGCTGTCTGAGCAGACGGTCCGTTCTTGTCGACTGAAGAATACAGTACACAGTCTATTGATTGAAATCATCATCATCATCATCATCATCATCATCATCATCATCATCATCATCAATCCTCAGAAGAAAATTAGTGCAAAAAAGAATCTTTGGTTATGTCGCATGTCCCAGAAAACGATTCAGCCAAAAAAAAAAAAGAGGAAAGTTATAGGTCGAAGGGTCAAGGAAAAAAACCCCGAGTTTTCAGACAAGCCTTAAAGAGAGACAGATCAGTCTTGACAGAAAGCTTGAAAGCTTCTTAACTTTCTGGAGACTACGTCAGGCATGTTATGGGAGCTGCACACACCTAGGTGTCTATACTGAGCCCTACACATTGAGGTGTCTATACTGGGCTCTACACAACTAGGTGTCTATACTGAGCACTACACACCTAGGTGTCTATACTGGGCTCTACACAACTAGGTGTCTATACTGAGCACTACAAACCTAGGTGTCTATACTGAGCCCTACACACCTATAGGTGTCTATACTGAGCCCTACACATTGAGGTGTCTATACTGGGCTCTACACAACTAGGTGTCTATACTGGGCTCTACACACCTAGGTGTCTATACTGACCCCTACACACCTATAGGTGACTGAGCCCTACACACCTATAGGTGAATACACTGAGCCCTATACACCTATAGGTGTCTATACTGGGCCCTACACACCTAGGTGTCTATACTGAGCCCTACACACCTATAGGTGAATATACTGAGCCCTACACATTGAGGTGTCTATACTGGGCTCTACACAACTAGGTGTCTATACTGGGCTCTACACACCTAGGTGTCTATACTGACCCCTACACACCTATAGGTGACTGAGCCCTACACACCTATAGGTGAATACACTGAGCCCTATACACCTATAGGTGTCTATACTGGGCCCTACACAACTAGGTGTCTATACTGAGCCCTACACACCTAGGTGTCTATACTGAGCCCTACACAACTAGGTGTCTATACTGAGCCCTACACACCTATAGGTGTCTATACTGAGCTCTACACACCTATAGGTATCTATACTGAGCTCTACACACCTATAGGTGTCTATACTGAGCCCTACACACCTAGGTGTCTATACTGCACCACCTTATCGGCAGACGAAAAGCCGGATGCAGACCTGATCTAAAGATATACATCAGGAACAAGCTTTAATCGCCGTCACGCACCAGTGAGTAGGCATAAATCATCGTCACAACCCGCCATATCTGCTCCCCAGCGTGGGTGTCGTCACCACATCTTTCCTGGGTCCTGACTCCCAGTCTCCCCTGCTGTTCGTGGTGACTGACGCCAGCCCTGGGGCGGTCAGCAGCCGCTGTGTTACAGCCGTCAGTGATGCAACCAGCAGTCAGTTGTATTCAGCGACGCACAAGGCAGCTATGTACATCAGGTGTCTATGACGGGCTCAGCAGCCACATGTACAAAAGACGTTAGATACGCACACGCAGTCACGTACAATGACTATCAGTGACGCGCAAGACAGCTGTGTACAATATCTACCAGTGACGGTTATGTACAATAAGTATTAGTGACGCACAAGGCACCTATGTACAATAACCATCAGTGACGCACACGACGGTTATGTACAACAAGTATTAGTGACGTGCATTTGGCAGCCAGCTATGCTTATGTCGTCAGTCAAGCGCTGCCCTGAGCACGCGAACCCAGTCTGAAAGTCTGTAGAATCCAGACCCTTGACCCTTTGAATACAAAGCTTCAGGACAGAATCAACGAATAGGCTTTGGTTAACGTTGACCTCAAATTTCAATTACTAGAAGGTAGTGGCCGGGTATCTTGGATTCAATTCTTGAAGACTGTTTCGAGAGAAGATTTAAACCTGCATGATGGAGCTTACAAATCGTCATCTTCCAACCATGATTTGTTAAGATTTCAAAAAGGATTAACAGCGACCGATTCCTATGAAACATTGGTCAACAATTTGGCACGATTGTTCCATTCAAGGTCAGTGTGTACAGGTGGTACAATGAACCCAAGCAGGACAGGAGCTCAGAACATGATCCCGTAATCGTCCTGATCGGACCGTTAGTGCCGCTACCCCAGAGAACATCGCTGGTGTAGAGAAATTGATTCGATATCCGTGTACCGGAGCACACTTCCCCTAGCTGGCCCAGCTGGGAATGGGTACCCGACCCGTGGGTCAGGGGAGGTAAGGCAGCGAGGGAGTACCGCCCTCACGATGGTGGCGCAAGGAAAGTGTGTGGGGGGAGGGGGGAGTGCTAGACCAACAACCCGTACGGTTATAACCAAGCGCTAAATATTGCATAATAATATGTAACAGTTTATCTAATTTGAATAGGTTCTTTTCATAGTAAAGTGTAACGAATGTTTTAACCTGGAGCTCTTTCACAAATAAAAGTTTCTCAGAAATTTCAGTGAATACTTTGCACTTTTCGACTGTCTTGCCTTCTGGTGAAACGTCGATATGAGGAAAATGAGCGCCGTGGTTACACCCCGACCTGTGCGGAGGAAAAACCTCCCCGACCAACACACGAGGAAAACATGTTTCATTGCAGGGGAGGTAAGAGGCGGGGTCTTTTAGTTTTATTGCCTCTTTCCTGGGACGTAATCTCGCTTCCTGCTTTTTCTTGTCTGACAGAACCAAAGCGAAAAATTGACATTTTTAGGGGGAGGAAGGGTTACATTTTGTTGCTTTCAAAATTAAGAGAGGGCATGCGTTGGTCCACGCCGTAAATGTCCCTGGGAGATGAAAGAAAATCTTCCAGTCCGCATGAAAAAGTCTCAGTTTTTTTCTTTGTCGTCATCATTCTCTTGCTCCTCGAAAGACACGCACCTGGCCTCCAGGTGCGCAGTCTGTCAAATAAACAACAGCAGCAGCAGCAGCAGCAGCAGCAGGAGGAGGAGGAGGAGATTATAGGTCTCCGAGCGATCTCCCCCGAAACAAGCAGAATCTGCCCCTAAGAGTTCTTCAGCTAACAAACAAACAAACAAACAAACAAACAAACAAAACAAAACAGAATATTTTCTGATCCATGCCAGTACATCCAAAATCTTTCCCTTAGAGTTCTTTTGTGCAATGAGACACCCCTCCCCCCACCCCACCCCAAAAATACACAGCGTACTGTTTGTCGACTACCAACACACCGATTTATTTTAAAAAATACGCTTCAAAATAAAGAGATTAAGTTTGGGGAGAGTTGTGAAAGACAGATTTTCGTCCCCTGCAGGGGAGCGGCGATCGAGTTCCATCCATTCTGTCAATGATTGCTTAGAACACTTGCTGACTTGCTGACTTGCTGACTTGCCGACTTGCCGACTTGCTGACTTGCACTCGGGCAGGTTTGGCAGGGTTTTATTATCCACGTTGCCACGTATCACTTCACAGTTCAAGGTTTATTAAGAGGTCAGGGGATCTTCCGAGGGAAAGGGAGAGTCGTCTATTGCCTTCGCCTTGCCACACCTGCCAACCGGCGCATGACAGCGATTATACGACTTTAAATGTCTGCACGCTTTCTGTCCCGATTTCCATTTTTCCAACCTCGCACGCGTCATGAAAGCAGTTTCCCGCGAATAAACTAGACGAAAGTTGTCTCTCTGATAATCCTGCTGAAATTGTTTCCATCTGCTGTGTACGTGTACGTGTGTAGTCGGTGTCTGCACTGTGCACTTGCAGCGGGGGACGGTGTCAGGTGGGCCAATGGCTGCGTCCCTTCCCTTCACCCTGTGAAATGACGTGACGTGACGTGACGTGCTTGCGGCTAAATTGTCAGCGTGGCTCTCCTGTCGTCTGCTTGTCTTCCAGTTTGTGTTGCACAGCACAGGTCCTCGTCGCCTGCGAGTCGTGCTCTCAGCGCATCTCGTCAAGAAACAAACTTGTACCAGTTACCTGCCATCAGACAGGTAAGTAACTTTTTTCCTTGTGTCTGTAAGTAAAGAAAGGGAAAATGTTTCACGACATTTTCCTGTATATGAACGGACTGCACCCAAGCCTTTATTACAACAGTATCAGCATTCCAGCCTCTGCATATTCCGCCTTTGTAGTTGATTATAAGCTACCGACAGGTGTCTGGTACCGACTCCAGCTGCTCCCCCCTCCAGCCCTCGTTTAACGATCATAGCAGCACTTAACGGAGAACCTTTCATTACAGACGAAATCCGACAAAAGTCGCCGTGAGAGATGATTGCACCGTATTGCTTAAATAAGGATGTAAACAAACGTTGTCCAGAAACCTCGCTGGCACCAGTTTGTTGCTAAGGGAATTTGTAGAGTATTACCTGTAACTGCCCTCAGGTAATTCAGTTTAAATTAAGGCGACTGTAGCTCAGACTGTCGACACAAGCCGCTGGGTGTCATCCGCTCACTTACGTGCAAGAAATGAGGATGCTTCGGCTCGTCTTTAATTTAAATTTTGACTCATTCTGCACTCCTCTTTGAAAAAAAACCCCCACCGAAATTGTGTCAGAGTAGGTAATGCAGAGCGAAATGCAGTGCAAACCCTGATACGTATGGCGCACTTTTTACGGATCTATGCGTGCACGTGTGTGTGTGTGTGAGAGAGATTGAGCTTGTGTGTGTGAGAGAAAGAGAGACTGAGCTTGTGTGTGTGTGCGTGCGAGAGAGATAAGAATTTTTTTAAACAGTTTTAATTTACATTGCCATAAACACTTATTAACGAGTTTTAAAAATCATTTGCACCTAACAGTCCAACTCGTCAAGCGCGTCCTCCCGGCTCCTTTCCCTGTTTATCTCCCCTTCCCTTCATCTCCACCATTTCCATATTTACCCCGCCTGTACTTTTCTCACAACATACATCTTCCACACAAAAGCCGCTGTGTGTGTTGTGCGTTTGTGCACGCACGCCATAACATTCAGCCTGTTCATGCTGCCCCATTGTCTCACCTAATGTCGTCTGCGAAAAATGCCTTGAAGGGCATGCTAACCCACACTTCAGCAGTTTGATTAAAACAAAATGTTAGCAACGTAAGCTTAGGGTTAGAGTCAACCCTGAAATAGACCAGGGTTGGGGTTAGGGTTAGGGTTAGGGTTAGAGAAGGAGATGTGAGGCAACCCCAAATGGTTCCAAGTGCTTCTTCGTCAAGCACGTGACAGGACCTTTATCCAATGTTCGCGTCCACGACTGCGCTAGAATTTCGTTTGGGGAACTTCGGAGAAATTCAAACGCTTTTTAACGACACATTTGCTACATGTACCCCATATTTCGATCGTTGCCTTGGGGGCAATCAGACAACAGCAAGAATTCTAACAAGTTTGTGGAGTAACCGATGGAACGATCGAGGTACTATTTCTAAGAGTGGTTTTCCATTGGCTGCCAGCACCAGATACTGCGTGTGTGTGCATGTGTGTGTGTGTAATTTGTGACGAAGCTCAGGATGCGGCAACTGCTACTCGACAACCGAGAATGTCGGGGGGATGAGCAAATTCTGGTTTCCTCTATTAACGAGGTCGTTTCGTTTACATTTGTTTAGCATTTTTCCACACAAAGGAACGGCACAAAATGGAAAATGGAATTGTTCATCCGGGTAGTTCCGCCACTCCTTATTTGATTAAAACAGCACGCGCGCGCATTCCTTCCCCCTCACCGGCCCTCTTTTCGCGGCGACATTCAACAAGAAACTTGATCGCTGCACAGACCTGTCGATTAACCTGGGCTCGAAGTTTTCATGTCAGTGAAGGTAACAAATGCCGTGCTGGCAAGAGAGCCAATTAGGGTTATCTCCCCATGTAAAGGGACTTGGGCATCAACAGACATCAACATGACAAAGGGAATAACAACGTTATCAGCACCAGTCAAATCTAAAAACGTTTTCTACCCCGAATCTGCTGGGGGAGGGGGTAACCAAGAGTAGCGTATCCTACTGCTGTATATGTTGGCACGCTGGCAAAGCAAAACAGAGACATTTTAAAGTCTAACGAAACAGAAAGCGCAGTTGATGATAACCAGAGCTCTCTTCCACGTCAAGGTGCGCTGACAGTGTCCAGGGTGAAAGGATATTTCAGTCTCTTCAGTGACACGAATGCACAGCCCAGCGCGCACGGCGATGTTGGCTGACGCTCTACAACTTTACACCCCGCTCAGAGACTGGCCGCAATCTACAATTTGTCAGTCCACTTCGCCTCGCGTGTTGGGAAGCAGCTCAGCGGGTCTTGACGTGTTTCCTTCATAACGCACGCAGCCTCCCTGCCCGACACGACATGCTTGAGTGGTCAGCCAGTCCTAGACAGGTGTTGCATCATTTCTGTCAATCGTAATAAAAAAAGGATTGTGCGAGGCTTCCAAAAGGGCCTGTACCCTCTTAGAGCAGAGCTGGGCTACAGGGTCTGACATTACAAAGACCAGCGGTTGGTCACAGTGTTACAGGGTCTGACATTACAAAGACCAGCGGTTGGTCACCGTGCTACAGGGTCGGACATCACAAAGACCAACAGCAGGTCACAGTGTTACAAGGTCTGACGTCACATAGACCAGCAGTATGTCACAGTGCTACAGGTTCTGATGTCACATAGACCAGCGGTTGGTCAGTGTTACAAGGTCTGACGTCACATAGACCAGCGGTAGGTCACAGTGCTACAGTGTCTGACGTCAAACAGACCAGCGGTAGGTCACAGTGCTACAGTGTCTGACGTCACACAGACCAGCGGTAGGTCACAGCGTTACAAGGTCTGACGTCACACAGACCAGCGGTAGGTCACAGCGTTACAAGGTCTGACGTCACACAGACCTGCAGTAGGTCAGCGTTACAAGGTCTGATGTCACACAGACCAGCGGTAGGTTACAGCGTTACAAGGTCTGACGTCACACAGACCAGCGGTAGGTTACATCATCTGCAGTTTATTGTCGACATCATTGACACGACTTTATTCTTCGTAGAGGGGTCAGGTGACGACCAACATTTCGTCATTTTGTCATTTTCCGCATTCGAGTTCAGAAAGCACATACCTGTGTCCCTCATCTTTTAACAGATTGAAGTTTGCGTGCTTGTGGGATCGCACCCACACCTCGCAGGTTGCACAGAAACGTGGAAAACAGTTGAGGATGTCTCCATCCACCCTACACATCTGATCGTACTCTCAGGGAACAGCATGCGGGCTGTGGGTGGGGGGCAGACTCCCATCAGTGAGACTGGATCACACACGCACAGCTCTTTGATGTCAGGTGTCTGTGCGCTGTGCAGACGATCAGCAAGTGGGTACAGTCACATGCCGACCTCTGCTCGCCGCTGGGGAGTACAGGTGAGAGTAGGGGGCTGGCGGGAAGGAGGAGAAAAAGAAACGATAAGCCGTGTTTGTCAGTTAGTATTGTAAGGGTGGGGCGAAGATGGGGGTGGTTGGTAGTATCTAGAGTAGGTACTGAATACCCCCTCCACACACACACACACAGCCCTACACGCAGGCACGCACGCACCTATACCGAAACGTGCAGGCAAAGTGGAAGGGAGGGAGGGAGACAGAAAGATTGGAGGCGGGGGGAGGGTTGGAGAGAAAGACCTGTCGTTATGGTAACGTAGTGGTTTAAACCTCACAGCAGGCGTTGTGCTGGAATGTCCTTATGTGTGGTCTGGTAAGAACAACGAGAGAAAGAACTAATTCCTTTGCCGTCCATGATCCTCTAGGTGTTAACGGCGTGTTCCTATTTCTCTACTCTCACAAACATAACAAGACTGATGAACAGTATGTCTGCCGCGGTATCCAGGTTCATGATTACTTATTTGATTTGATTCTGTCTGGGAAGCCACGAAGGAGATTGATAAACACCCGGTCCTTATCGAAGAAATTCAAGGCACGTCCAGGAAAGGCGCCTAGGGACAAAAGAATTGCCTTCCAGAAATGGAAATGCAGTAGAATTTCGTAGAAAGCAGGTCAGAGACGCACAGCAGTACATGCTTTGGTGAATCGAACAGGGGTGGGGGCACCCACTGTGACCGTCGTGGCTGCCTGTAGCCACGGGCAAGGAGAAGTTTGGAAAAAAACACCAATAGATCATCAGACGCGCAGCTGGAGGGAGCGTCTGTTCGCACATCTTTAAAAGTTTGGCATGATATGCATCACCTGCCTCTCATCATTAAATCGTCTTCCTGACTGACATGTTTTGATTGGACGATTACCCACTTTCAACAACGACCTCTGGACAACATTTCAGTCAGTCAGTCAGTCAGTCAGTCAGTCAGTCAGTCAGTCAGTCAGTCAGTCAGTCAGTCAGTCAGTCAGTCAGTCAGTCAGTCAGTGGTAGCACTGAGTTTCGTCACCATCGGTGTGACGTAGTGTTTGTTTGTTTGTGACTCACGAGAGAAAACATTTTACGGTGGCCTTATAATACTTTGGTTCTGATTGCTTTTTGCGCCACCACGCGCCTGGCCTGTTACCGGACTGACAAAGAAACTCTGCTTCGCATACGAAACGTGGGCTCGCGTGAGCAACCTGCTGAGCTGTGCAAGTAAGGCACAATTCGCTAAGAACAGTTGAAACATTTAATGTTCCAGAGTAAAAACAAACAGAAAAATTAAACGTTTTAGTAACTCCTTGAGCTTTAGATCTAGGTATTTGTAACTTATAGTGTGCAATTTAAGCCGGCTTGTCTTTTTTAAACTTACAATAGAGTACAATTTGAGCCGGCTTGATTTGAATTAGACAAGTCAGGTGAGCTGCAAAACCTGGAAGCGAGACGACCAAGATAATGCAACAACATGGCATTTCATTCCTTGCGTTGTTGTAATAATTCTGCTGGTTTTGAAAAAAATATATTCACGTTTCGTGATTTCAGAAGCAGCAGGAAAGATCGTCAATTAATCAGTCACACAAGCTTCACTCAAACCCATCACATAATTAAGTTCGGTCAATCCCTAAGCACTCCCACCCCCCCCCCATGAATATTTTCGGAAGACAGGTCAAGAGTTACGTGATATTAGCTATAGCTGAAGGTCTTTGTGCCAATAACTTGGGAAGACACGCTGGATGGTCGAGTTGTGCACGTGAAGTATTTGTGCTCGCGCGATCACCGTGCGGAGGGCCTTGTGTTTTGACTCACAGAGGCACTGTGCGGAGGGCCTTGTGTTTTGACTCACAGAGGCACTGTGCGGAGGGCCTTGTGTTTTGACTCACAGAGGCACTAAGTCTGAGCAAGTCGAGGAGACGCCCTTGGGCGGAGTGTAGGTATAGCTTACAGATTTGTATCTTTGATTTCCAGACTGATTGTTGATTCGGGAGTCTGTGGGCGAGAGATTGACTTTAACTGTCTCATGCATTTTAAAAACAATTTTCTGACGATTTTTGGATAGAAGCGTTTTTCGACGAAGTTTCAAATAGAGAACATCATACATTGCCATTAATTACAAATGGATTACAATAACTTTACTTAATTCATGGCGTTACAGAGATGATACACAGAACGATGAGATAAGAGCAGATTGTCGACCTTTCCAAGAAAAGCAAGGCAAACAAAGTTTTCTTCATTCCAAATCTGATGACCTTGTGAACTCATTCTTGCTTCCCGTGCAATGCCAGACCGTAAGACTTTTTCAAGTAATAGTACGGTGACCTGAAGCAATGACCAGAATAAAGATTTCCAGCAACAACAACAACAACAACAACAACAACAGCAACAACAAAGGTTACTCACTGAAATTTGTGGAGCCCTGCTTATCATACAATTCTTCTGGTGATAGATTTTCTTTAATAGCATGACGTTTATTAGTAATGTCCTTTTTTTACTCGGCGGTGTAACATGCTTTATAGAAATATGTCAAATATATAATATCAGTTTCGCTACGTGTTTAGTGAGCTTGTAGCATGTTCTGTGTTCGCACCATGTTTCCTCGGAAGAGACCACAGACTTTGTCACAGTACCGTTCTTGAGACTTGCAAGAATCGTTGACTGATGGAAGGTAGCAGATGGTTTGTAGTTCAATGTTTGTGCGCGATCTCTCTGGCGCGTGCAGGCGACTCACCCTGTCATGTTTGTCGAGGGCTTCTGCAATAAAGTAAGACGTTGATTACATTCAGGTCACCGGAACCCCCGCCCAGGTGCGGAATCAGAACGGATGACGGTCGTGTTTTGCAGAACACAGCGGTCTTAACAAAAATATTACGTATGAAAAAAAAGCAAGTGGGAAGATGTGTCATGGGGTGATGGAAGTTTATGACCTGGCAATAACTCTGTTGATGGGAAGAAATAACGTACTTGTCTCCCGTGACGCGCTAGCGACGGTGATAGATGTTTTCCCGCCTGTCAGCAGGCCAGAACATTTTTGCACCAAGATCAGCATGGCATTATGCTGTGTGCACCACAGCGGCGTTCAGTTTACATCGTGCCTGTATGTGTGTGAGAGATAGAGAGAGAGAGAGAGGGAGTGTGTGTGTGTGTGTGAGAGAGACAGAGAGAGAAGGAGTGTGTGTGTGTGTGTTCTAGCCCTTGCATGTGTGAGTATCATGGTTGGTGTGGTGCACACGTAGTACACGGAGGGAGTGGTGGTGGAGGGTGGTTGTGTGGCTGCTGTCGCTCGTGAGCCCCTCCGTGTGCTGGAGACGTTTAACCCTGCAGTCACGCGATTCTTCATTGTTTCCAGAACAGCAGGACTGATGATGGGTACAGTAGGCCATGGCACATCTTTGAGAAGTCGTTATGCTACAGACACAATTTATCGCATGTCCGCCTAAGACGTGCTTTGACCTGCGACCTGTCGAGATGTAGCTAACTCCTAAAGTAATGGCAGTTACTGTCGCTGAACTTTGAAATGTGTTTAATTTAGAAATAGGAGGACTGTGACTGTCATGTTTTGTGTCCGGGCAAATAATTTTATCATAAACTTTGTTAGAATTCATTTCTAATGATCCTGTTTCCCGTTGTGTGTTGAATCTTTGTGTTAAGCCTTTGTCTGGACCGATCAGGTCACTGGAAGATTAGGCAAACACTGTAGTCGTCCCTCAGAAGATCTTGTTCACACTTCCTAAGCCCAGGTACAGTTAGTTACCTCCAGGTGTCCAGCCTTGACATAGGGGACTGCAGATGTCAGGTGTGAATGTGCAGGGCTGACGACGAGTTAGGGTGAGGAAAGGTTCTGATCTGACTCAATTCCTCTGGCTTAGAAGGAGTTTTCATCAGACGTCCAGTGGTTATAGCCGCAGACCCAGGCTAAATATCGGAGTTACCGGGGTAGACAGTGGGCAAGGAGCTGCGTCACAGCAGCGTGTTCCGGTGGGGATGTTACGACTTCCATAGTACTTTGATATACTTTGATGGTACTTTGATAGTACTTTGATATACTTTGATATACTTTGATATACTTTGATAGTACTTTGATAGTACTCTGATAGTATTTGATAGTACTTTGATAGTACTTTGATAGTACTTTGATATACTTTGATAGTACTTTGATAGTACTCTGATAGTATTTGATAGTACTTTGATAGTACTTTGATATACTTTGATATACTTTGATATACTTTGATATACTTTGATAGTACTTTGATAGTATTTTGATATACTTTGATAGTACTTTGATATACTTTGATAGTACTTTGATAGTACTTTGATATACTTTGATATACTTTGATAGTACTTTGATATACTTTGATATACTTTGATAGTACTCTGATAGTATTTGATAGTACTTTGATAGTACTTTGATAGTACTTTGATATACTTTGATATACTTTGATGTACTTTGATATACTTTGATAGTACTTTGATATACTTTGATAGTGAATGAGGTGTTTCATGTTAAAAGGTCTCATTTCCGCCACGCTGTTAGAATACATCGTTTCGCTCTTCCAACCACAGTCAGCTGACTGCGCTCTGCTCACTGCCTGACGTCGCCTGATTATCGTTTGCAGACCGCGAGATGGCGTCATCGTCGCTGACGTTCGCGGACTGGCGCCAGCAGACCAACGAGGGCCTGATGTCGACAGCAGAGCGGCTGCTGGAACAGCTGGAGGACGTATCAGACCTGCTGACGGAGATCGACGAGAAGTACATCCTGGTCAGCCAAGGCTTCCTTCACCTTTAACCTTTCACCTTTCATCCTTCAGCTTTCTTTTTTAACTGAAACCTGTTAACTGCGTCTATTTGTGTTTTTGTTGTCGCCGTTGTTGTGAAAAAGATGGCGTAGCTACAACTGGGCGAAAATATCGCTAAAACTGGTCAGTGCAGTCACGTGTCTTGGGTATATGCCGAAAATGCAGCAAACGTTTTTTTCCTGTTGTGCAGAAAAACATTTTGGATAAATAGGACAGGTAAAAACAGGTCGTCAAAAGGACACACAATAAAGCCCCTATAATGTACAAAGCACAAATGAACCCCGTAGACAGTAGACACGCGTTGTACCAATGAACGCTGTAGACAGTACAGACAGGCGTTGTAGCAATGAACGCTGTAGACAGTACAGACAGGTATTGTACCAATTAACGCTGTAGACAGTACAGAGAGGCGTTGTACCAATGAACGCTGTAGACAGTACAGACAGGTATTGTACCAATGAACGCCGTAGACAGTACAGACAGGCGTTGTACCAATGAACGCTGTGGACAGTACAGATAGGCGTTGTACCAATAAATGGTGTAGACAGTACAGACAGGCGTTGTACCAATAAATGCTGTAGACAGTACAGACAGGCGTTGTACCAATAAATGCTGTAGACAGTACAGACAGGCGTTGTACCAATAAATGCTGTAGACAGTACAGATAGGCGTTGTACCAATGAACGCTGTAGACAGTACAGACAGGCGTTGCACCAATAAATGCTGTAGACAGTACAGATAGGCGTTGTACCAATGAACGCTGTAGACAGTACAGACAGGCGTTGTACCAATAAATGCTGTAGACAGTACAGACAGGCGTTGTACCAATAAATGCTGTAGACAGTACAGATAGGCGTTGTACCAATAAATGCTGTAGACAGTACAGATAGGCGTTGTACCAATGAACGCTGTAGACAGTACAGACAGGCGTTGTACCAATAAAAGCTGTAGACAGTACAGACAGGTATTGTACCAATGAATGCTGTGGACAGTACAGATAGGCGTTGTACCAATGAACGCTGTAGACAGTACAGACAGGTATTGTACCAATGAACGCTGTAGACAGTACAGACAGGCGTTGTACCAATGAACGCCATAGACAGTACAGATAGGCGTTGTACCAATGCACGCTGTAGACAGTACAGACAGGTATTGTACCAATGAACGCCGTAGACAGTACAGACAGGCGTTGTACCAATGAACGCTGTAGACAGTACAGAGAGGCGTTGTACCAATGAACGCTGTAGACAGTACAGAGAGGCGTTGTACCAATGAACGCTGTAGACAGTACAGACAGGCGTTGTACCAATAAATGCTGTAGACAGTACAGACAGGCGTTGTACCAATAAATGGTGTAGACAGTACAGACAGGCGTTGTACCAATAAATGCTGTAGACAGTACAGACAGGCGTTGTACCAATAAATGCTGTAGACAGTACAGACAGGCGTTGTACCAATGCACGCTGTAGACCGTACACACAGGTGTTGAGAGTTGTGACGACCTCACCATATGTCATGTCCACCAACAGAGCGACGACAAAGAGGGCGCTGACGACGCCAAGACCAGCATCATCCAGCGGTTCCACACGGGCCTGGACTCGGCGCGCAACCTGGTGAACGTGCTCAAGCGCGAAAAGTGGCGCCTCAACAAGCGCGAGATGAGCGTGGAGCTGCGCATGGGGGAACTGGAGGACTACAAGACGCATCTCAAAAATGACATGGTCAGTGGGCGGGAGGGGGCACCGTGAACATGTGGTCAGTGGGGGGGGGTACAGTAAACACGTTATGGTCAGAAGGCGGGAGGGGTACAGTAAACACGATATGGTCAGTAGGCGGGAGGGGTACAGTAAAAACCATACGGCCAGCGGCAGGGGTGGGGGGTCCCAGACGGATGTGTGGAGTGCGAATAGTGCAAAAAGATGAAACTGAGTAAGGTGCAGCGAGGGTCTGGATAGCTCTCCAGCTAGAGCTGGAGACTATAGCGTATGGATGTTGCTGGTTCGGGTCTAGGTGTGACCAAGCACTATATAAACGCTGTGCAGACTCCATTCTGTTACCCACCCCCCTCAGATTAAACTGCATTTCCGCACTGCCCATCTTACTGCAGTTATCAGTCTGGTGGTTCTTGCAGTGCATGGCTTAGCAATAGGACCCCATCCCCCACCCTCCATAATGCGAAATCACCGCAAGGTGGAAGCACTGTCCCTCTAAAATTGCCTACCTACGAGTGAATTGGTTAAGAACATTGTCGATGTGCGAGTGAAATGCTTAAGAACATTGTCGATGTCGGAGTGAAATGGTTAAGAACATTGTCGATGTGGGAGTGAAATGGTTAAGAACATTGTCGATGTGGGAAGAAAGGTCGGTTAGAGGGAAAACAGGACGTGCTCAGCGAGAGGGGTAGGGGGGTCGGCTCACACGGGGCCGACGTGCTCAGCGAGAAGCAACTCAAGTAGGGCACAGCGATAGTTTTTAATAGAAGCAAGGGCATGAGGTGAGCTGTAATAGACTTCACATATATATAAACTATATATATATAAACAAAAAATATATATAAACAAAATATATATATACAAACAAAAGACGGGGTTAGGTAGACGGTGAGGACTACAGACGTTGTGGCCATGTAGTGAAGTCCTGCCTTGTGCTGTCTGTACCGGCACCACACAGTCGTCCTTGAACCAGACGGTGGACGCGCTGAGCATGCGCGTGGTGCAGCTGGAGAACCAGCTGGTGGAGGGCCAGGAGACGCAGGAAAACCTGGAGGCTGAGCTGCAAGAACATCGCAACAGTCTCCAGACCTGTAACGACAGGAACATGCGTCAGTCTGTCCGTCTGTCCGTCTGTCTGTCTCCAGACCTGTAACGACAGGAACATGCGTGAGGCTGTCTGTCTGTCTGTCTGTCTCTCTGTCTGTCTCCAGACCTGTAACGACAGGAACATGCGCCAGTCTCTCTGTCTGTCCGTCTGTCCGTCTGTCCGTCTGTCCGTCTGTCTGTCTCCAGACCTGTAACGACAGGAACATGCGTGAGGCTGTCTCTCTCTCTGTCTGTCTCTCTGTCCGTCTCTCTGTCTGTCTCTCTGTCTGTCTCTGTGACGGTCTGTCTCTCTGTCTCTCTGTTTCTCTGTCTGTCCGTCCGTCCGTCTGGCTACTATGGTCACCTTAGGTATACAGGAATACATATGAATCTTGTTCGACGCAAGCTGTCATGTGTACGTGTACTTACTGACACGGTGTGACACACTCCGTCATGATCAGTCGCCTGTGCGTGCGTGCGTGTGTCCAGAGCTGTACACGGAAAACGAGGATCTGAAGAAAGCTCTGGAGGCGCTGAGCCGCTCGGCCTTGGTGAAGGAGAAGCAGATGATGTTAGAGGAGCTCAACGTGCTGAAAACGGAGAACAGGTTGACGATGTTTTAATGTCGGAAGTTTAGTGTTACTGGTGTCGGAAGTTTAGTGTTACTGGTGTCGGAAGTTTAGTGTTACTGGTGTGTTGCGAAGCACGTGTGTGTAGTTTGTTAGCCGTTGGTAATTCCAGGCTGAAAATGTCAGTCTGTTAATGGAGAAGACAGAAGCTATTCCTACCTGTGATTGGATTTCTGTGTGTATGTCCAACAGCAAACTCAAAGACATGGTGCGTCAAGCCGAGGCACAGGCCTCCCCGGTCACACAGCGACACCTGGCGCCATCCGCCGCCGCCAAGGACGACAACTTAGCCGCTTTGACCCGCGAATTCCTGCAGGAGCTGGCCTCCCTTGAAACGAAGGAACACACCGCTTCTGCTAGCAGCACCCTCAGCAAAGTTGGCAGTGTGGCGTCAGTCACCGTCACTTCCAGTGCTGATGTGTAAACGGACCTCGCGTGAAGACTGTGGCTGAGCGACGGTTGCCTGTTAACAGCGACCTGATGACTGCATCAACGTTTCCATTTCAGGCAGAAGGTGGTGACTGGGTTCCACGGTTTCTCCACGTGTGTGAGGCCCAGTGAGGCCCAGTGAGGCCCAGTGAGGAATGGGAATCGTCTCTGGCCGTGTGATGAGGAAAACACGAAAACTTTAAACGATTGGCTTGGCGTTATCCCGGAACGGTTTGGGGTCATTTAAACTTCATTGTTCAGTTATAAACCAATTTCTTAACAAACTTTTCGACTGGATTAAATCAGAGGGCACAATATTTATTTTCCTTTCTCGCAGCTAGAGCTTGCACTGGTCAGATGCAATATGAAGAGCTTGCAGAAGCCTTGCCGAGGCAGGGGAGCATACTCTATCCCATCTGTCGAACCATAGGATTTGCACAGTTCCTTCCCTTGTGTCGTGCCCGTGCTAGCTAACCTGGCGGGGGGGGGGGGGATTGGTGCGTAACGTCTAGCCGCAAACTATGTGCATATCAGGACGGTGTTGCTTAGACAAAGTTAACGTGATGCCACACGTGGGACTGATGGCGCAACACGGGCCTCAGTCCCACCCAGTCACATTATACGAACACTGGGCCAACCAGTCCTAGTACTGTTCCCTGCAGTGTCGGGCGTCTGGCAGGGCAGCTACTAGGTTGCCAATTTTTAGCTATGACTCGGCCGGGATGCGAACCACCGACTTCCCGCCTCGGAAGCCGACGCCTTAACCACTAGGCCACCGAGGCGATCTAGCTAACCTGGGGGGGGAAAAATCTGTTTTTAATATCTACCCGTGCACTGAACATATCAGGAGCCGTATTCGTGGCCTTTGGTTAAGCCTACACCGATCGTGATCACGTGACAAACCATCGAGAGTTAAGCGATGGCCACTGACCATCACGAGCGATGATGTCCGCTGCCGTTACGTTCGATAACCGACCGTTGTGGCGGTCAGTTTGTTTCGTTCTCGACAGCGAAGGGTTTCGAGAACGGAGATGTGCAGCCCTTTGCACATGACGGCAGCGATGTACAAAAAAGCTCGATATTAAAATAATAATTGGAATTTATCGTGAGAACTCAATTAAGCGCTTACACAATAAACACTACAAAACACACACGCACTCAGTCACACACGTAGAGGCACACATTTCATATGCAAACTGACACTGTGTGTGAAGGAGACATCAGTAAGTGATGTCCACAAAGTCCGACGCGTGAAGACTAGTTAAACCGTTGGCTCGGTCCACATTCCTGGTCTGTCTTCTTCATGTCGCCGGCAGTTTTTTATGTGGAAGTAAGCCATGTGATTCGGAACGCATGCGTAGTCACGGGTTATCCCGAGTTGTCCCTAAATACCCCCCCCCCCCACGGTTAGCTGACGGGAGGTGGTTAGTCCCTCGTGAATTAGCAGTGACCAACACCCACAGCCGGCCAACATAATAAAATGT